>JAJGRW010004037.1:0-14071 GCA_025461045.1 Carex parvula | reverse complement strand
CTTCAGCTGATGCTACTATCGTAACATAAATCACATGCAATAATATATATACGAAGCAATGAACAAATACTCTTAAATTTATTACAACATAAATTGAATTCACCACACCACCCTTTTTTTTTTATTGAAGGGCCTCCTTTCTCTTTGCCGCTTCCAGTCTGGTAGTAAGCTCTGACAACTGTCGTCAGAGCTGTATAATTAGAACATGTTTGAGTCATGTATAATTAATCAGCATATCAAGAACCAATCTGAGAATTGGAAACGTATAATACCAATCTGAGAATTGGAAATCGACACCATGTTCTGATCAGTTCGCCAATTCATGTATAATTAATCATTTCAAATCAGCATATCAAGGCCGGTCAACCCTAAAACGTATTATACGTCTGAGAATTGGAAATCGACACCATGTTCTGATCCTTAGCAAACATAGAATTAGGGCGGTTGCTGTTGGAAGGGTAGGCACAAGTATATGGATTTCCGGCAGGCGAAAAAGCAAGGACTTCGACATGGGCCCCGCATAGAATAGAGAGTTCGTAGGCCTTGCGGAATAGAGTTGACCGGCCTTGTAGAAAAACGTATAATACGCTTTATTCGCGAATAAAATGTGTATAAAACGCGAAAAAAACTCGATTTAGGGATTTTTTTTTTTTTGCTTCCTTGTTGTACCGAATCATTCTCAAATTATACCCGAATCACAAATTTTTTATCCCGCCGAACCTTTCCCGAATCATCGAGTTGTCACTATGCTCAGAAATTAAATCCATATATGGACGAATCGAAGTTATTATTTCTAATACGAAATTTGAATTTTATTAATTAAAAAAGAACTGATATAAATAATTATTCATATATACATTTGTCTTTGGAAACAGAAACTGTATCCACGAACAAATGCGGCACAATTTTACATATCGGTTCTCTCAAAACGTTCAAAAACTTTGATGTTTTCAAACTATTTGAAATTTTGGAACCCAAAATGTGGGCCTCGAGTAGTGATCATCGTGCCTTTGATACTTTTGCAGCACGATTTTTTACATATTGGTTCTCTCAAAACTTTGATGTTTTCACACTATTTGAAAATTTTGAACCAAAAATATGGGCCTCGAGTAGCGATCATCGTGCCTTTGTTTTTTTATTTTTATTAAACAGTTGCTTAAGTGGTTAAGCCCCTGGCTTCAAGCCAGTGTCCATTAGAAAATTACCTACTAAAGGAAAATGACGTCGATTTTTTTTAATTTGAATATTTATTAAAGATTCTTTAATTGAGTCCCAAACCTATAATCTTTTATATAGTAAATTTGAGTTAAAAACATGAAGACATTGTACTTAATTCTGGAGTACATGTATATAGTAAATTTGAGTCAACTTGTATAGTTAGAAAGTAAATAAATAAATAGTTAACAAATATTTAACAATAAAAATATTGATATCGACAAAACTGGAAGAGAATGATAATATTTGTTACAGGAAAATAAAGTTTCCAAAAGTCGGGCCTTCGTTTTGAACTGGGCTTTCGTTTTGATGATCAAAATCCACGCAAAACACATCTTAAATTTATGGGCTGTTTCATGGGCCCCCATTTCCTTTTATTCATTCTCTTGCTCTCTGCGAGGCCATTCTGACCTTTCTCCTTCTCTTCTGAACTCCCCGCGCTCCTCTCCGTAGCGTTGCCCTCCGCCTCGCCTCTCCGCATCACTGCTCTCTCTCTCTCTCCCCTCTCCCTCTGCCTCACTTTTAAGCTCTCATCAGAGGTTGTTTGTGAGAGCTTTTCATCCGCTGCTCAAGGTCTCAAGGTTTCTCTGTCTCTCCCCGCTCAAGCTCTCAAGGTCGGTCGGTCTCTCTCTCTCTCTCTGATTCTTTGTTTGTGCGACTTGCTCAAATTAGCGCCTCCAAATTCTAATAAACCAGTCAGGTAGTCACAGGTTTCTAAGTTCGTTCTACCATTTTGTATCCCTCATTGTCTCCTTTGCATTCTACTAGGTCAGGAATATCAACTTGTTATCTTATAATATTGGATTTACGTTGAATTAAATAGAATTGGTATGTTAGAATGTTAGAGGACCCTCCAGTTTGATATCACAGTTATAATATACGTTTAATTTTGGGATAAAAGAACCCTCCAGATTGATATGTTAGAGAAGAAATATATAAGGATATATAAGTGTTTACATATTATAAAATATATTTAATTCATGTTAAGCTCTTGTTCTTAATCTTACCATCAAACGAACAAGTGTTTCTTAGTTAGAATTAAAAATTTAATCCTTAAGAGAACCCTTGCCGAACATGGTCTTAATCGCTTTTATCTCCATCTCTCACTCTCCTCCAAAACAGATCGCCTCTCTCCTCCGCCGGCTCCTCTCCACTCTCCACCGATCGCCTCTCTCCTCCGCCTCTCCACCCATCGCCTCTCCTCCCAGCGCGTCCTTCAATAGAATTCAAAGCCGGCGCTGCTGGCTTGATGCTTCTGATCAATAGTGCCAGGAAGCTGAACGTGAGTGTGTTTTCTTTCTTTTTCCACTTCTAAAGCATTTCTTAAATCAAAACCTAAAATGCCAATCCATCTACCTAGGCTGAAATCAACCTTAATAGGCTTGCTTCTGGACTTAGAAAGAATTCAAACCTAGAGCACGGGGGGCCGCGAGGTGCTGGCTGTGGGCTTCATCTGGATTTCCAGCCTCCAGGTATTGCACAGTACCCTAATTAGTCACTTAATTTTGTTGATGTAGTCACTGCCTCTGGTAATTAGTGAAATTGATATCTTTTATAGCTAATTGGTAATATTGGATGGTTCATTGATTGAAATAAGTATGATATCAAATGGTTCATCATTGATTGAAATAAATAACAGCCACTGTGTAAGATAATTGGTAAGATTGGATGGTTCAGAGGCCGATATGTGTTGTATACTTGTATGTAAATACATATCAAATTGAAGGAGATACTATTATTTAGGTATTTAGGTACTGGTATTGTAAAGAGGAGATTACAAGTCAATGACAAAATATGTAGTTTCTCCATATATTGAACATTTACAATACCAGTACCTAAACTCACTCAATCTCGTTGCTCCTTACCTGAACATTTAGGTACTGGTATTTGAAGTGAATGATTTAATGTCTTCTAAAGGGAGAAAATACATATCCTAGTGAGAGCTTAGGTAAACTTATAAAGTTAGTTTAATAATATGTGTTGTATAGTTTTCTTAGTTGTTAAGTTTTACATAATAGTAATCTGTTATAAGTTATTTTTTTACTATTGTTGTATTTTGAGATGTTAAGACAATATAGGATATATTATTATATGCACATTGAATATGTCGACCACAGTGGCTGCTAAGACATAATAGTTCTCTTATTGTTGTATTCTGATATGAACAATGTATGTTTGTACTCTGCTGTGACATTTAGGTTTGTATTCTGTTGTGACATTTATGTTTGTATTATGCTGTGATTATGCACAATATATAATTTCATATTTTCATCTGATGCCTTTTGTGTATTGTATCTTATTTTCATAGCTTTGCATACAAATTATATATGAATTCTCATTTTAAAATCCGCATATATACGTCCGCATAAAAATCGCATATGCGGCCGTATACCGTATATGCGGTATGCGGTGGCCTTCCGCATACCGCATGAAAACCGCATTTTATAACCTTGAAGGGAAATCCACAAATCACGAATTTAATACAATTAAAAATGAACAACACGGGGGCAAATAACAAACAAGTCATGTACTGTCTCAACATCCCTTGACCTTGCCATCCCCTATTTAATAAATTATCCTTAGTTAAAATTTTATTTTTTTTACTAGCCATACAAAAAAAAGACTTTCAAAGGTAGTTTAGATTTCCAAATTGTATCAAAATCTAAATTAGGGACACCCCCATATTCTAACGAACTATAATAAGATTGGACAGTAAAAATTCCATCATTTGACCATCTCCACTTTATTAAATCTGTATTATTATCAACCAGATAAAATGTTATATAATTTCTTGATCATCTAACTCACTTCGAACTGATTTCAAATTTGTCATGGCCAATTTTCAAAATCCAATCAACTTACCCGTCTCTCTCTTTCTCTCTGATGAGCAGGAAGGATTGGAGGACACAATAGCATCAATGGCCTGGAGAGCATTAGCTAAGAAGGTTAGCTTTGTACCTTTTCATTAATTACTTGGCACTCATTTTCTAAACACAATATTCACTTTATTTATTGTTTAAAATAAATCACGGGTTCCTTTTTTTTGTAGGCTCTCAGCACAAGCTATCTTTCAAACTGTGGGGTCGCAACAACTGCTTCTCATATCGTCCATACTACACTACCCGGTGAATACCACTGCACCACATCCTTTCTGTGTTCTCTTTTTTGCTTAAAATTGTGCTACTTTGTAAAGTAGTGCTCAGCAGTGAAGTGAGTTGTTCTTAGCTAGTTCAGTTGCAAATGCAATAATACCCCCACCAAATTCAGGCCCCGAAAGAAGAAAAATAAAAAGGCACAACGGAGATGAAAAAAAAATTTAATCTTACTTTCTCAAATATTTATTTTTCAGATGTTTTGTTATGTTCAGGAACCTTGAGAAGTTCTGGCATTCGGTGAGTGAACTCTTCTCACCTTAGTTTTACTACAGTTTTTTAGTTGTCAGTGCGAGTTTACTTTAATAAACCCAAGTGAAATTACACTGTGATTTATTTCTGTTAGGAATTATCATGCGAGTCTAAGTCTGCTGTCATGGAGAGGAAGAAGAGAAGAAGCACCTGGTTTGAAAACTCCAGGGAGAGAGAAACGGGTTAAGAGAGTGAGTAAACCGCAGGCCCCACCAGTGGAGGCACGGTATGTGCCTCCAAAGCTGAAACGACCTACCAAACCAGCTCAAGTGAAAACTGTTGAGATATTTGAAGGGATGACAGTTGTTGAGCTCGCTAAACGTACTGGTTCCTCTGTAAGATCACTTCAGGAGATTATGGCAAGTGTCGGTGAAAAAGTCGGGTCAGAGTTTGACCCAATTACCATCGATGTTGCTGAGTTGGTTTCTACAGTAAGTACTTGATCTATCTTCATCTAAAGGGTAAAACTTTACTGTTGTGGTTACCCTACTATTAGATAGTTGTCTTAGTTTTCTCTCTCTCTGTTTTTTTTTTTAAATAGTCTATTAGATAGTTGTTTGGTGAAATACAAAGTCACTCCCCAACTTTCTGGTCTCTTTTACAAATTTTCTATAACTGTGGTTACATGGCAGTACTGGTACTTGTTTATAGCAAATCATCTGCGAACTATATGTATCCTCTATTGAAATTAAGATTATTGAATATTAGGGAGGGATAGAGGGAGAAATTGCGAAAATTTGTTAGAAATATCAATTATTGACAAATAGAAATCGATTATTCAAAACGTAAACAACTGCATGGTTACTACACAAGGAAGGTAAATAATAATTCATTTGACCAAGTCTCTACATTGACAAGTCTTTCATTTCTCTATTTTTGTACTTATCCGGTAGGAAGTGGGAGTAAATGTGAAGAGGCTACACTCGGAAGAAGGCGCCATACTAAAACCAAGGCCACCTGTCGTGACGGTAATGGGCCATGTAGACCACGGTAAAACCTCTTTACTAGACGCCTTGCGTAAGACCGCTGTTGCAGCCAAAGAGGCCGGCGGTATAACTCAACACCTTGGTGCATTTGTTGTATCAATGCCATCTGGCGCCTCTATCACCTTCCTCGACACTCCAGGTCATGCAGCCTTCACTGCCATGCGGGCCCGTGGTGCTGCTGTGACTGACATAGTCACCCTTGTTGTTGCAGCAGATGATGGCGTCATGCCCCAAACACTTGAAGCCATGTCCCATGCAAAGGAAGCCAACGTGCCGGTTGTAGTGGCCATCAACAAGTGCGACAAGCCTGGTGCGGATCCGGAGCGGGTTCGCATCCAATTAGGATCCGAGGGATTGCCGCTAGAGGATCTCGGGGGTGATGTACAGGTGGTTGAGATATCAGCCTTGACGGGTACCGGATTAGACAAGTTAGAGGAAGCCTTGTTGCTACAAGCCGAACTAATGGATCTGAAAGCAAGAGTTGACGGTCCCGCGCAAGCGTATGTTGTAGAAGCACGAGTAGACCGTGGCCGGGGACCTCTTGTGACAGCCATTGTAAAATCAGGCACATTAAGTGTCGGGCAGTACATAGTGGTGGGGGCGGAGTGGGGACGGATTAGGGCGATAAGAGATACGTTGGGGAGGGCAACAGAGCTGGCGGGGCCGGCAATACCGGTGGAGATAGAAGGAATGAAAGGGTTGCCGATGGCGGGAGATGACATAACGGTTGTAGGGTCAGAGGAGAGGGCAAGGATGCTGAGTCAGGGGAGGAGGAAGAAGTTGGAGCAAGGGAGACTGGAGAGGATGAGTCAGGAGAACCAGGAGATCTGTGCAGAAGAGGGAGACGACACTGACGAGGCACCGCAGAGGGTTGAGCTGCCAGTCATAGTCAAAGGAGACGTGCAAGGGACAGTGCAGGCTGTTGCTGATTCACTCAGAAGCCTTAACAGCCCTCAGGTTCTTTTCCAATTTTTTTTCTTTTTAAAAATATAAAACTCTTTGTGCGATGTTTTCCTATTTACTATCAAAGTGGCTGTACCTGTACCTGTACCTGTACCGGTTCAACTTAACAGCACAAAGTGGTTAAACCCAAGGGCCAATGAAATATTTCAATATGCTTTTTTTTAAATATTCATTGTAGATTTGTTATTTTTAATTATTATAGGATTATCATTTCATGAAAAAGTTGACCCTGCTTAAAATAACTTATTTTGGTAATAATCACTCACCGTTAATCTTTCCTGCCAGTTATTTGTGAATATAGTACATGTGGGAGTGGGTCCAATATCTCAGTCTGATGTGGACATGGCGCAAGCATGCAATGCATGCATTGTTGGATTCAATATACGAAGTCTACCAAGCCCTATTTCTACCTCTGCTAAGAAAGCTAATATCAAGGTACAAATCATCGCTCGTCCTTGAAACCCATGTTTGTATCAATTTTGTTGAATTAAATATATAACCTGAATTTGAAATTTGTAGATATTTCTGCATCGGGTTATCTATCACCTTCTAGAAGAGATTGGCAAACTAATAGTGGAAAGGGCACCTGGCACAGCGGAGACGCAGGTCACTGGTGAGGCTGAGGTGCTAAGCATTTTCGAAGTGAAGTCACGAAATAATTCGAAAGTGCCCGATGTGAAGATTGCGGGTTGCCGGATCATTGATGGGAGATTTAGCCGATCATCTACAATGCGGCTTCTGAGGAGCGGCGAGGTGGTGTTTGAGGGATCGTGTGCTTCTCTGAAGAAAGAGAAACAGGATGTCGAGGCAGTCGGAAAAGGAAACGAGTGTGGTCTTGTAATACAGGATTGTCAAGATTTCAAGGTCGGAGATGTGATTCAATGTTTAGAGCAGGTTATTAGGAAGCCTAAGTTCATCTCGTCAGAGAGTGGTGCAGTTCGTATCGAGTGCTAGTTTCATTTATCTTTTTTTCTTTACCTAATTTGGGGGTACCTTTATTATTTAAGCTCGAAACAAGTGATTTTTTGTGGTGTAAAAGTATGCCAAATTTTAATAGGGGAAAATATGGGAAGTTTTGAGAAAACTGGATTTCCCAAGTTAGTACAAAATAATTATTTAATTACAAATATTCTCCTATATGGCTTGACATTGTGGATCAAATCTGAAATATAATTTTTTCATGTTTCATGTCTGGTATAACAAGTAACTGCTGTTCAATGTTTCCACAGAAACCATCAAATTTGAAATTGTTTAAAGTTTGATACACGTATTATCTAATGATAAATCTCTCTTAATTTTAAATATTAGTAATAATTTGATTAAAATATATGTATTACGGATATACACTAAAATTACAGAAAAAAATATACATATTCTGTGTGCTGCAAACATTGACTTACAGTTGGTTTGCAGTATGAGATTCAATGACAAAAATGAATGAAAAAGAAAAAATATTTAGCTGGTTAAAGCTCTTTTTAATTAAATTTTGTACGGATGTGTAATTTTAAGGATGAGCAGAGTCAGCCCACCAAACCCAGTTAAATATCTGTCTTCATATTCCATAGAATCTATACAAACAAAAGAAATTTGTGCAAAGAACTTTGAGCCCAGAAACCAAATTGAAAATACCAAACAATTACTATGTCCATTGTGCATTCAAGTTATATAAATGAATAGCCTAGGCCCAGTAATGGAGGAGATATTTTCGCTCCTCGAAACATTTACTATGCACATTTTGGCATTTTTAAGATGTTGTTCAAGCATTACTTTCCATCTTTTTAATTCAACATGCACGGAAAACAGTATATGCACAGTAACCTCAGTTGTATTTAATATATAGGTTATATTTTTTTTTCCTTTTTCAAAGAAGACTTATAATTTTGTATATAGTATTGGCATGACCAGTTCATCCTCGTATTCATCTTCTTCTTTTGGAATAAAAAAATATTGGTGCATATCCATTAAATTTTTACTTTTGAATGTTTCCTCTTCTAAAACTAAAATGTGAATATTTATCCATTAAAATCTTTGGGAATATCTTTGATATCTCCTTATAAGTTGTTTAATATTAATTAAATTGACATCAATACTTTATTATTGAGGAGGGTTCCAATACCTCATGTTTTTCATACCTCATCATGCCTCATGTTTTATATCTACGTTTTCAAAGTCAAAATTGTCGATCCAAACTGCTCAACATAATATCTATACCAAAATATACTTGGACTCCAAATTTTATAATTTTTATAATTTTTTTTCTATTTTTTATAATGGTACAAACTACAAAATCACTGTTTTTGAAAGGGCCAAAAACAGTGATTTTGTATCTATCTTAAAAAATAATAAAAATGTTCCAAAAATTGTAAAATTTCATCCCAAGCATATTTTAGTACGGATATCATGTTGAGCGGTTCTGATTGACAATTTGGACTTAAAAAACGAAGATATAAAACATGAGGCATGATGAGATATGAAAAACATGAGATATTGAACCCCCTCTTTATTATTAATTGTTTCATAAAAAATGTATTATTAATCTCATAGGCAAGTACATCCTTCCAATCTGATCCTCTTCTAACTAGCCTCTTTATTTCTCGTTCTACTATTTTTTCTTAAATGAAGGTGAAGATTAAATCTTTTTAACTTTACATATCTATAAGAAATTTTTAATCGAGTTTTAAATATACAAACTTTTACACACGAAGAGTATTACCTTAGTCCGGGTATGTTTGATGGGAGCTAGAATAAATAGAATAGCGAAATTTGAGAATAGAGAAAAATTAGTGATTTTCATATTAGTGTGAAAATGGTGCTATTCGGATTAGTAAAAATAGTATTTGGATTGTATATTTGGAATAGTGAATAGCTATAAGCAATGTTCTAAATAGCGCCGCTATAGCGTTTTCGGACCAAAAAAGCTATGACGCTATGGCCATATAGCACTGCTATAGCGCGCTATTTCGTGCTATAGCGGCGCTATATGGCCATAGTGCTGTTTTTTAAGCCGTTCCGCTATGACGCGATAAACGCTATTTAAACATTTGGCTATAAGCGTAAATAATAGTGTTAACAATGTACTAATTAAGAAGAAAGATAGACAAGTGGAGTCTCAAACGAATTATCACGACTTGAAGATAGCAAAAGTGGTGTCAACTTTGTCATTTAGAACTGTGTTGTTGGAAATTCGAGAAGAAATATTTTTTTTTCTCTCTTCACACTTCTGAATAGTAGCTATTTCAACATTTATGAGGAACAAAGAATAGCAGTTATTTTAGCTTATTCCGAATAACAAAAATGTTATTTGGATGCACATTATTATTCTGAATAGATCATATTCTAAAATAACCTCTATTCTTAACGCATCCAAACGTATCCACATCATTATTAGTTCTCAAGGTGCTAATTTTTTTTTTATTAATATCATTAGAATTAAACTAGAATTTATCATTAAATGAGTTAAATCATCTCGAGGGTTGTAAATAACGATATGCGCTCGCTGGACGGATAGGGTACCGCCAAGCGATTAATCAGAAATAATCGGCCATAATAAAAAATAAACAACCTATTAGTAAGGAAAATCGCGACAGTTTAGTCACCACCAACGACTAATTGGCCAGTTAATTGGCCTAAACGACCATTTTTTTCAAATGCCTCCATTTTTTGTGCCTCCACCATGCCTCCATTTTTAAAAACTTTAATAACTCAAAATTTAAAATTTAAAAGTCAAAATTAAACTGTTAGATATGATCTACATCATTTTATCTATGTGCTCATAAAAATATATCACATTTTGATTTTGTTTTTATGTGAATCAATAAGTTGAAAAATCAACGTCTAGAAATTATCCACATTAGTACGTTTTTTACAAGCTCTTGTTGACAACCAAAACAAAATTGAAATGTCATAATTTTTTACATGTGCATAGATAAAATGATGTAGATCATATCCAACGGTTTTATTTGACTTTTAAGTTTTAAATTTTGAGTTATTAAATTTTTAAAAAATGAAGGCACCGTGGAGACATAAAAAATGAAGGCATTGGAACCCTCCTCTTATTTTAAACTAATTAGGAACATGGATCGGCGGTTGGATGCATTTCAATTCCTGGCATAATTCGCCAAGTCAGTATACGTACGAGGTGCCTTGCTCTATGGTAGCAAATAAATAAATTAACCACCGCCTACATGTGCAATAAAAAAAAGGAAGTCCACCCCATTTTGCACACCGCATTGTGCAATAATTTTTTTTGACTCCATTATTTGGAGTCGAAATTTTTTAGGGCACTTTTTCATTTGAATTTCAATATACTCATTCTCTTTAAAAAAAAAATATATATACTCATTCTAATATTTTATATTATTTTTTATATATAAAAAATTCAGTTGGAGGAGTGTAGGGGTGTAAACGGAGCGGATTCGGAGCGGATAATGCTAATACCAAATCCGTATCCGCCTTTCAATGAACGGATACAGATACGGATACGGATAGTAAACGAATATCAAAATTTAAAACCATATCTGCCTTAAACGGATACAGATACGGAGCGGATAATTTACAGATACGGATTCGAATACGAATATAGAACGGATAATTGTCGGATATTGAGTTATATGAACTTTAAGATATAATTAATAATTAATAAAATTTAAATATGAAAATAAATGAATAATTGTAAGTTGATGGAGATATTAATGTTGGAAAGATGTGAGATATAAGATATTCATTCTATTGATATAATATATAAACAAAATAAAGAAGTAGTAACAAAAGATAGTGTGGTGTAGTGGTTTGTACCTTGGTTGCTTAGACTTTCACCTCACATGACATGGGTTCAAATCCCCTTGAAGGCAAAATAATTTAAAACCTCACATGATACGGATACGGATACGGATACAGATAGTAAACGGATATCAAAATTTAAAACCATATCCGTATCCGTATCCGCATCTTCTGTGGATAATTGATAATTATCCGTATCCGCGATATCCGTATCCGTATGCGGATTCGGAGCGGATATCCACCTGGATATCCATATCCGTTTACACCCCTAGTGTTTGGCCTAGAGGTGCTGGACGGATAGGTTCCGGATACTATTATATTTAAACTCATACATTAAAAGTTTAAAAAGTGTTTAGGTTCGAATTTCGATTCATATATTTTCAAACTAGTTCGGGTGAGGATACAGATATTGCATCTAATAGTAGACATTTTGAGTCCAGTATTTCGGTTCCGGTTAGATATATACTAATAACTTGTTTGTGAATTATCGGATCCGATCCGGATCGAGAACGGATACATGATATTGCATACTTTCCTTACAAATCAATCTTGCTTCCCAACCACACTTTGTCGAACCAAAAATTCAATTCCTCTTTCCATTCTCCTTTGTCTAATCTTTTCGTAGTCCTTGTTTTTTATTTTACATGTCAAATAGTTAAAAAAAAAAAGTTCGTTGTCTTCCTGATATAACTTACTAATTAAATAAATATTTGTTTCCTAAAAATGCTAGGTGGTTGTCTTTCCATAGTTATTAATTTTTAATTTTATATTAATTAATTATAAAGAATTATATTAGCATTGTATTAGGTATTTATACGGATATTGGGTCTAGTTTAGTTATGGATTGGATAATTATATCAAATCCATATTATATCCATTATAATATAAGTTCCGGCTCGGATCCGGATATGATATTTAAGTATTAATTTTGTAACTATATCCATAATTTAATCGGTCATATTTTTTAAACCATATCCTATCCAAATTAATCAGATCCAAATCGGTTCCGGTTAGGTGCCTGATCGGGACTGCATAATCGGATAAAAGTAACACCTCTAGTGTGACCATTGGCAAGGACAAACAAAGGGGCATTTTGGTCTACTAATTGATTAGGAAAATTCTAATATAAATTCAATTGAGTTTTAAGTAATTATCAGAAGTATTGAGATTTTGACGGTTAAATGTCAAATTTTGAACTTTAAATGAGCAAATATATTAAAGTGAAGATTGACAAGTATACTCCTCATTATGTATTTTTTAGGGAGAAATTTCATGTATACCTCTAAAAAACTTCAAAAAATTATGTAATTCTTCTCTAAACTTTGAAATTACTATATGTTCTCTACTAAACATAAAAAACTCATAAATTTACTCATTTTATTGTTTTTTAAATCAAAACTCATTTTGAATTTATAAAATATCTATTTTACTCTTTATTAAAAGCATACAAAATTTGTAGCTTGTTTAAGAAAAATATCAGTCTTATATTTAATTGGTTTTCGAGGACAAAATGAATATTTTATAAGGGATAAAGGGTAAATGGGTATCTGATTTTTTAGGACAAAATGGGTATTCTATAAAGGATAAAGATACAATGGATATCTTATAAGATCAACATTTTTCTTAAATAAACTAGATTTTTTATGCTCTTAATAAAGAGTAAAATTGAAATTTTATAAATTTAAATATAATAGACAATAAAATGGATAATTTTGTGAGTGTTGAAAATTTAAAGGGGGAATACGTAATTTTGAAGCATTTGAGGGTATCGTGAAAGTCCCCCTTCTTTTAAATATTGAGATTGCATCGATTTATTTCTTATGCGAGAACTGCACCTTCGATTGACTAAAATGAAGAATATAAGAACTAAAATCTAACCGGTTCATAAAAGCCAAATTAAATGATATTTAAATTTGTTTATAAATTATAATTACAACTTTTAGAAATGACATCAACAAGTTTATTAAACTAACACTCCTTGGTCCTGCAGCAACTACGCTGCCTTCACCAGTTTGTCTATAGACTCGATTCTTTATGTACTAGCAATCATAGTGACAAATCAAAAGTTCGGGTTCGGTTCGGCGAGGAAAAATTCGTAATTCGGGTATAATTCGGGTTAATTTGGAAATGATTCGGTAAAACAATAGAGTAAAAAAAAAAAAAAACCCAAAAAAATCAATCTCAAAGCATCTTCATATATCATATACTGCCACAGAGGATCCCAACGCACATGGGAATTTGAAAAAGGCAATAGTTAGTGGCAAAGTTTGTAATATTTGATAAAGTAAAGGACAATTGTTCAAATGGGAAAAAGTAGCTCTGGAAAACTGGAATAGATGCTGCGAGATTTTC
Organism: Carex parvula; assembly: GCA_025461045.1. Lineage (NCBI taxonomy): Eukaryota > Viridiplantae > Streptophyta > Magnoliopsida > Poales > Cyperaceae > Carex > Carex parvula. The sequence continues at coordinate 372 of JAJGRW010004037.1, read as the reverse complement.
CGAATAAATCGCGATTAATTCGTAAAATTCGTTAAATTCGCGAATAATACGCGAATTTACCGATTAATTTGCGAATTACCGTATAAAACGCTGATTGATACGTGGAAGACTCAAAACCGTTTAATTCGCGAATAATTCGCGAATTAAACGCGAATCTGGTTACTATGCTAGCAACAGGAGGTGCCCCAGCTACAAAAATTGTCATTCCAGCAACAATTGCGCTCTCTTCACCAGCTTTGTTCATGGACTCAATTTCTACTGTACCAGCGCAGGAGATGCCTCAGCTGCAGAAATTGTCGCTCTAGCAACAACTGCACTCCCTTCACCAGCTTGTCCATAGACTCATTTCTTGTACCAGCAACAAGAGTTACC
>JAJGRW010004036.1:0-171536 GCA_025461045.1 Carex parvula | reverse complement strand
TTAATTTTATTGTCATATTAACCTTTATTAATATCACTACATATATTACCAATTTTTCAACAAATTTTAATTGAATCCCACTTATGCACCATATTTAATAATATATTATATTAATCACAACAGTAAATACTAATTACCCTATAATTCACAAACTTAAAATTACTAACTGAATTATTTAATATCTTACGACTTTCTTAATTTGTAAGCAATTTCAAGCAGAAATCATTCAACTGCAGTTAAAAGTTTCAATGTAATTAAAATTATATTGGCAGCCTTCATTTTTCAAAACATCTTCTTCATTGGGTCTTTGATCCGGACAGAGTAGTTTAGACTATAAACAGCGCAACAAATTACATAAATTGAAGGCTGCCCTTATGTTTAATACGCTGCACGAAGCAAAAATTGATCTGTCCTTTCCCCAAAATTTTTCTTTCGCTCCTTAGGCTCCAGATTATTTTCAGTGAATTCACATCCCCCGGTACCGTAATAGCAAACTTTTAAACATTCACTGGATCTGGACCGTTTATTTGATCTTGACACGAATCTCAAAGCCCAATAATAGTTCTCCCGTAGCTAGAACGGATCTCAAAGATGCTGAGAATTAATCTCAACCCGTAAATTGAATGGAATCTTTACAGTAACTGAGAGGAGAGCTGATACGATTTCATTTCCCCCCAAAAAATCCTCTTATTAGTTTACATGACCCATGACCCGCCTGCTCTCCCACTCATTTCCCCTCTTCCGATCACAATTGGCCCGCCTCCTCTCCCACTCATTCCCCCCCCTTCTGATCACAGTTCGACCACATCCCCCCTCCTCCCCTCACTTCCCCCCCTTCTGAGAGGAAATTGGTAAATCAGAGTTCGCCCGCCTCCTCTCCCACTCATTCCCCCCCCCCCCCTCTACCTACCAGGTCACCTCTAAGTTTGCCTCCTTATTCTCATCTTAGATCACTTATCTAGAAGCTTGGATTCTCGGAGTCGACAGCCATCCAATAGTCGGACCGGTACATTTAGATCACGTATTTCACATTAAGGATTAATTTTTTGTTCTCTTAAGGTTTAAATTTTGTTTACTTATTTCGCTTGAAATTTACCAAATTTCTAGAATAGTCGGGGCACACTCAATTTGTGTTGAACAAACTGTCTTTTTACACAAAACATTGAACCGAGTCAAATTTGAGAGTGATAGTGAATTTAAGAGTGAAAAAGTTAAAACTGGCATACTGCTTATGAGTGTATTGTATACTGCTCTAAAATGAAAATTTGAGAGTGTATTGTATTGCTTATGAGCACATCTTTGTTAAAATTGGCATACTGCTTATGAGTGAAAATGTTAAAACTTGGGAGTGATAGTGAATTTGAGAGTGTATTGTTATACTGCTGTTATAACAATGCAGTGATATACCCCATCTTTTTTCAATATAGTGTACATGTATAGTCTGCTTAAGTTATACTACTGTTATAACAATGCAGTGATATACCTCTTCTTTTTTCAATATAGTGTACATGTATAGTCTTTTTTCAAAACTGATAACAATGCAGTTCTATAATTAATAAGTTCTTACTTATTAGAGTCTGCTACAATAATATATAGTAATAAGATAATAGCATTTTGAAAGTCTGCATTTTCAGTCTCATAGCATGACATTTTCATCCAATAGTCGGAGCATGACATTTGCAAAGGAACAAATAGTCGGAGCATGACATTTTCACTTTCCTTTTACACAAAACATTCGCAAAGCATGACATTTTCACTCTCAAATTCCAACAATGAGTACATACCCAGTTCAATGTAACAAGAAGCTTGGGAGTTCACAATTGTTCTTATTAGGAGTATACAGCATATTATTAAATTACTATGGTATGTGGAGTATTTCCCATTTCGCAGGTTATATGATATAGCTGAGGTTCGTGAGGGGTAAAAGAGGAAACTATTATTTTCTATTAGTGCTCTTACTTTTGCATTAATCACCCTTAACAATGCATGTTTCACTATCAAATTCACCGTCATCTTCATGATCGTGCGATACAGTCACTCGTGCTTGGAGATTGATGTCAAATTTGAGAGTGCCCGTGAATTTGAGAGTGGAAATGAATAGTCAGAATGAAATGTTATGCTCATCCAATAGTCGGAGCATGACATTTGAGAGTCACAAATTTCAAATTCACTCTCAAATTCACTATCATATCATGACATTTTCACTTTATTTTTACACAACGTTCTCAAAGCATGACATTTTCACTCTCAAATTACAACAATGAGTACATACCCATTCCAAAAGCCAAAGTGGCACATATTATGTTGATTTCACCTTTGGTACATTGATTTTGCACATAAGTCCTTTGCATGGAATCCATGCTTCCTTGGTAAAACTCTGTCGTATGCCCCAAATCATGTATAAAGAAAAAGAAGAAAGAAATTACTAACAAAAGAAGCTTGGGAGTTCCATGTTTTTGTACCCCCTCACTGCCATGAAAAAAGATAAATAAAAAATAACATACCCAACTCATTACAAAAAGGGGTGATATTTCCAGTAAGTGTTGCAATCCGGGGGTTTAGCTTGTTAGTCTAGCATTTGAAGTTCCTTTTTCAACCAAATCTCTCTAAAGTTTGGCAACAAGCTCAATTATTGTTAAGCTTAATTTTTTATGGGTACACTAAATTTATCTGAATTATAATCCAGCAGCTTAGTTTCCTTTTCATTCAAACACAGATGGCCCCAAGGAAACCTGCTATATCAAGAGCAACATCAACAACAAAAAATTAGGGAGAAAGCGTAAATCACAGGCACTACTTGAGCTTGGCGAGGGTTCAAATGCTACGCCAGATGGTGAAATTACACCAACCGAACCCGTAAAGAAAAGGGGACGAGGCCCGGGGATCATCAGAAAATCAACAAATGTAGTGGAAGACAGACCAATAATCTGGCCAATTTCCTCTTGTGAGTTTACTTGTGTAGAAAAACCAAAGGAAATAACGGCAGCCATCACTAGGTATTGTTGTTTTTCATTTTTACAAAAAAATACAACCATTTAATCCCCTAAGTCATTTTCTGAAACCACCACTTTTCTATCACAAGGCTTGCCCTGAACCATATGCCTGGACCATTGAGAAGTTTCCACGCCTTCGATGATACCACGAAAAATAACATCGAATTTGAATTTCTGGTAGTCTCTTTTCTTATTATCTTCCATTAGTAGTATTTTTTTTTATTATCAAATTCCTGCAAGGCCCGTTCCATTTCAGAACTGTTATCATTGACAAAAGAAAATGACTTGTATGTCAGAACTGTTATAGTTTCAGAGCTGTTATAGTTTCCACGCCTGTTTCATTTCATTTCAGGACTGTTATTTCAGAACTGTTATAGTTTCCACGCCCGTTTCATTTCATTTCAGAACTGTTACTGTAAAAAATCTAAATTTTCACTAGTGGAAAAACACAAATCAGGATCGGGTATATTCGCACATCAGGATCGGACCTACAGCCGATCCTGTTCCAGCCGATACAAGTAGTCAATCTCAACTGTATCGGTTAAACAACCGATCCAGATAGAAACAATTTGGATCGGATAATTAATATAAACTCGATCCTAGTTTTAGTTATCGCGATCGGTTTTATTAAGTAACCGATCCCAATCATCCAGAATCTGCATCGATTATTTATTCCAACCGCTCCCGACTTCATAGTATTTGGATCGGTTAAAAATAAAACCGATCCCGCCTTGTCCAGTATTTGCATCGGTTAAACATTAAACTGATCGCGGAATGTAAGTACCAGGATCGGTTTATTATCACGCGATCCTATATTTATTATCTGGGCAAATTAATTAAACAATTGGATCGGTTTTTAACAAACCGATCCAATATTCCGGCCAATATATAAAATATTTTTTAATATAACAACAGAGCAACTGGATCGGTTTTGTTAAAAACCGATTCAGATAACTAGCAGGTTCGGTTTATTTATACGAACCGATCCAGAAGGTTGTTATCACGATCGGTTGTGTATAAATAACCGATTCGGATAGTGATCCGAATCGGTTAATAAATTAATAACCGATACTGATTTTTTACTGTGTTTTAAAAAAATTTATTTTATATTTGGCCAGCTTCCAGTATATTTTGCTGGCCTATATAGGATATCACATGCATCAGGAATCACCACAAATCGATACACATCCTAAATTATTAGAAAAGTATCACATCCTAAATTATTAAGCTCCTAAATCCATACACCATATCTTAGAATCATTAAGCTCCTAAATTATTACAAATTATCACATTCTAAATTGTTTTACTTTTTTGAATGATTACCTCCTTTAAGAAAAAGTTACACCACGAGTTGCGAATCTCGTCCATTCTGTAAACCGGGTACTTAGTGGGAAAGTCCTGCATTTTTTAAATGATATAAGAACACAATTAAATATGTACTTAATTATATTTGAAGCAACTATGCTTACTTTTGGAAAATATATAAATGTATATATACCTTTATTTTCGGAAAATCACGGAGGAAGCGATGTATTATGTCGTGCATGAACATCATGACATAATATCCACATTCCCAACCTCCATTTTGTTGTGGGCACTACATTACACATCAAGATAGTTAAAAAAATTAAACAATTTTTGCACATATAGATTTTGACCAATTTTAATTTGCAGCTAAGTCCCTATAAGCATATCATAACCAAATTTCACCATTTTTTACATCTAAGTCCCTCGTTTAACATCACCAACTTAGCAATTTACAAACAATAAGAGAAGTTTAAAAATAAGTACTTACCCTGCAATAATTAATCTTCAAATTAGAGCCTTTTCCAATTCCTCCAATCATCTGGTCCAATTGGTAGGGCCTGTTGAAAAAAATACTACCAATTTTAAGAAAAATATTAATGGAAATCTATAGATTTGACAAATGAAAGTTTGGAAAGCATACATTTTGAGCGCATCGATGATCTTCGGGTGATGTGGAACCGATTTCTTACCAACGGTCTTACCGGAACAATAAACACTGAGAGAATTGAACACGTATACCTCACTCTCGCTTGGCATAAGCACGACCAAGAGCCAATGTGTTCTGAAAATTAGGTTTTGTATCATCTCACATTCTATAATTTATACGAAATGAAAGAAACTTAATAAAATTAGAATGTATATATAGCACTAACTTCTGATGATACGGTATGAATATCAGTTTCTTCCTCCGGTTTTCTCTCAGTACAATCTTTAAGTATTTCTCAACGTATTCTATTGATTGGGCACCACCCTCCAACAAGTGTAAATTGGTTTTCATGGGGTCCATGAAACCAACACGCTCATCTTCTCGATGTTCCTCCTTGTTGTATTTCTGCAGATACCTGCAAAAAAAGGCATACAGGTGATCTCGATTTTTTCATTTTGGATTAAAAGTACTACATTCTACCATTATTACGAATGTTAACTCACATCATGAAGATCTGAATAATCGGTCCGGTGAGCCACTCCTTTGGTTTAACCAACGTCAAAAAATCATCTGCATTGACTACCAGGGGTTCTTCATGATGGAAAAGGTCAGGTGGCTGGTTGACGTGAAATGCTTTGTTAGGTTGGCTCAAGAACCGATCACGCAGATGGGTACAAGACTGTGGAAAACGGACAAAATCGATACCACCAAACATGTTTGTTTCAGTTTGTACCACATCCCCACCAGTACGAACATTGGGTGGTTCCTGCAATTAAGATAATACCATCAACTAAAACTCTACCATATAGATACAAATTTATAACTATAAGAAGTTGTAATAATAATATGCATTTTTTACCTGATCAATATTTATCATAACTATCGGCCATGCGGTGGAGCTGCCAACGGCTGAGATGATGGTTGGCATGTCTTCATGTGGTACAGGTAGAGGGGTGTCTTCTTCACCCGGGACCACTGCATCCACCATTACCCTTGCATGGTCAGGTGGTAGAGGCCTCGTGTGAATGGTCTCTCCAGGATTTACTGGAACATTAATTGTCCCCGAAGCCACTTCAACCTTCTTCCCATCTCGATGCATGAGAAGTCTGCATACTCGTTGCGACGGCTGTACATGCTACAAAAATTCATTCGAAGGAATAATATGTATAAAACTAAGGCATGTACGTAATAGAATTATTATTTTTATTTGAATGGAAAAATATGTATTTATTTGCATTACCTCCATCGGGAAAAAGAGGGAAGTCCGTGGTCCAACTGACTGGCAGCTGCTCTGAACGGCTGTTGGGCTGTGAGCGGCTGTTGGGCTTTCCGCGAGTATTCCGCCCATCAATGTTGCCATTTGCTCCGCTAACATTCCTCTCATTTTCTCCTCCATTTCTTCCTTTATTCTATCCTCTGCAACTTGTACTCTCGCCGCCACTTCTCTCTGTATCCTATCTTCAATGTCCGCGCCAGACCCAGAAAGCACGTGTCTCCTCCTTTTTCCGCTTCCCTGATATGCCTTTTTAATACCCACCAGAGCTCCAAGGCCTCTCACCCTCCCAGCATGTTCCGGATTCGGCAGGGATTTTCCTAGAACATCGTCGTAACGATCGACGGGCAACAAGCCTTTGTTGAAAGCCTCCTGTTGTTCTTCCTGAAATGACAATGGCAACCTGTTATCACATAATAAATTAGAGTTGAATTTCAAGGAATGAAAATATCTAAATCCTCACAATAGTCTTGACGATTGCTTCTGTGTCCGGGTTAGGATAAAGAAGTTCCTCGCCATCGGCTGTCTGCTTCGTGTGTCCTAGTGTCCACGAGACATGCCTATACTGAACAGACATATCAAGAAACTGCTCCTGTGACAGTATAGTAGTTGACCCCTGGGTAGACGGATCACTACTTACTGCTTTATCGTTTGCAATTTTCTGGAATGCTTCTTTGAGCCTATTCTGGAATTTCTCACCGCTGTACCCTCTGGATCCCAGGTAATGTTTATACTTGTTCTTGGACTGATTCTCCTTCCCCTTATTACTTTTATTCTGCAATTTACCCAAAGAAACAATTACGAGTTATGAAAATCGTTGAACAATTAAACAATTAGGTTCATTGAACGTTTATAGTTAAAAAAAGTGACCTTGAATTCATCCGACCGGCGGGACTCGACAAAGGCATCCCAAGCTTCTTGTGTGATCGAGAGCTTCTCAAGGTCGGGCGTCGTACCTGCGTTGACGTGCTTAGTCAGAGCTACTCTGTACTTTCCTTGCATGGTTTGTGGTGGTTGTAGTAGAGATTGAAGGGCTAGGGTGGCGGAGAGAAGAAGAGAAAAGAAGAAGAGAGGAAGAGTCGGTTCGCAGGGGTCGAAGAGGCGCCGAAAACGTCTGGGACGATTATAAAACGTCTCACAACGATTTCTTCTGGACATTTGAAGATGAAAATTTTGGTTTTGAATTTTGATTTTAACATTAAATCGTCTGGACGTTTTACAAATCGTCTAGGACGTTTTTGTACTTTTTGTCATAATTAAAAAGCTATTTTGAAGTCTGAGAATTTAATTAAATCGTCCAGACGTTTTGACAATCGTCCGGGACGTTTTAGAATGTTTTGTACCTGCGTTGACGTGCTTAGTCAGAGCTACTCTGTACTTTCGGTGCATTTCTGCCATTTTTTGTATTATCTTCTTCTTCAAATATTGATCATCACCATCAATATTCCAGTCCATCTGCCAAACAAACAGAAATCAAGGTTTACGTGAGTTAAATTCAACTTTGCTAGCTTGTGAGCTTAGGACCATGTTATTTACCTGGATTTGGTTCCATATCTTTTCCTTCACGTCGTCTTCTACCTGAGACCACTCTAGGCACGTTATAGGAACGTTCCTTCTTACCAATATCCCAAGGTGCGAGGGGTATTTAGTGGTTTGCCTATTAATAATAGGCCTCCCAAATGCATCAAATTCAACATGCTTGCCGGTCTGATTAACGACGGTAGCAAGTTGGGAAGGCCCTCTTACTCGCTTCTCACCCGAGGCGCGCTCGCTACCGCCACCACTAGCCTCACCAGCACCACTAGCCTCACCAGCACCACTAGGCATGATAGGAGCAGCTCGATGACCAGCACCACTAGCCTCACCAGCACCACTAGCCATCTGAACGGTTAGATAGAGAATAAAAAAACAACCAATTTAGAGTGAAAATTTGATTTATTTGGATTTTTCTGCTATTTTTTTAGAATATTCAAAACTGGAGCAGCATGTGTATTCGTGCTGTTTTTTCAAAACTGGAGCAACATGTGAATTTTCTAAACTTGGGGAAGCATATTACTTTGAACAATGTAAACCTTGATCCCAATATAACTTTGAACAATACAACTTTGAACAATATAAACTATGAAAACCAAGTCCGGTACCAGCAACAGCAACACAGTGAAATTAGTGCGAAATTAGTCCAGTTAAATTAGTTAAAAGGTACCAGTTAAAAGGTGAACTCAAGGTACCAGTTAAATTAGTCCGGTACCAGAGGTGAACTCAAGGTACCAGTTAAAGGTACCAGTTAAAAGGTGTTTGAGCATTTACCCGAAATTAGTGCGAAATTAGTCCGAGAGAGATGGAAGCACCACCGATAGCACCGGCACTGGAGGTGCCGGGGAGAGAATGCGCGGCGAGAGAGGCGGCGGAGAGGCGGCGGCGTGAGCACCGTAAGAATACGAGAGAGGCGGTGTTAGCACCGATAGAGGCGGTGTTAGCACCGAGAGAGGCGGTGTTAGCACCGAGAGAGGCGGAGTGCACCGAGGGAGGCGGAGTGCGCCCGAGAGAGAGAGATTAGCGAGAGAGAGAGGGATCAGTGAGCTCAGATCGAGTTTTGAAAATGAATTCAGGAGACCAATTTTCGCTAAGTAGCCAGAGAGGTGCCAAATTAAATCACCGCGAAAATATATCATCATGATCGGTTTTTTGTTAAAAAACCGATCCTGCGTACTGTGATCAAGTTCGGTTAACTTAATAACCGATCCTGATGCATACATATTTAATCCAGTACTTTGAAAAACTAAATCACTGTTTACATAATTTCAATGGATTTATGTAATGCATCAAATATACATTCACATAATTTACATTTACATGATTAGCATCACATTTGTATAATTCAAAATTTACTAAATAACACAATAATTTACTAAACAACACAATAATAACACAAAAAAGTCTAAATATTTATGACACCTTGCATGCAACCCCCATAGTCAAGTAATTATAATGCCTCCTGGAAAAAAATTAATAAACTCATTAAGTCAGGAACATTGAAGTTTTTTTTCAAGTCGGAAAAGATTAAAAAAGTCTAGATATGACATACCAATAAAACATTGAATATCAAATTTATTCAATCCATTCTCCTTCATTATGATCGTTGCGCATGTGACTTGTTTCATTATCCACGACAGTTGGTAAAGATGCCATGCCAGTGGAAAAAGGAGGTATATCATCAAAATGATCGTACGCTTCTTCGTCGTCTACATTATCAATCCCGACAATACGTCTTTTCCCGGAGAGGACAACATGTCTTAAACGATCGGCCGGATCAGTTATGTAGAACACTTGTGTGGCTTGTCTTGCAAGTATAAATGGATCATCCTTGTATCCAACCTTATTGAAATCCACCAAAATGAAACCATCGTTGTCAACTTTAACGCCCTTACGGTTGTCGACCCATTTACACTGAAATATCGGGATCTTAAATTTTCTGTAATCTAGCTCCCAAATTTCTTCGATAAACCCGTAATACGACATCGAGGCATGCGATGGTCCGGCACCTTTAGCTCCTGAAAAATCACTCGACACGGCTACCACAGTCACTCCGCTGTTTTGCACGGTACTCTTCAAATCTTGACTTCTTGTGTAAAATGTATACCCGTTGATGTCAAATCCTTGGAAGGTTTTCACGACATGGACTGGACCGAGAGCCAACATTTTGACAACTTCTTTAATGTTTTCTCCCTCCGGAGCTTTCATGACTCTACGTGTAAACCATCCTTCGAACTTTTCATTGTGTTCTCCAATCAACCACTTATCGGATTTCCTAGGATTCTGTTGACGCAAGAAAGTCATGTGCTCGTCCAAATAAGGATGAACGTCGGTGAGGTGCTGCAAAACATGTAAATGTGCTAGGGTCATCGTTGTATGTAAGGGCACGATTAATTTCGATCCCAAGGTGCCTACCCCGTGAAGTCTTCCGCCGTGCCGAGGTTTAGGGATGCCGATGGCTTTTAAATCATCCAGATAATTAGTACAATACTCAATCACCTCTTCGGCAGCATATGCTCTTACAATGCTGCCCTCAGGACGATATCGGTTCCTCACATATCCCTTTAACAATCCCATGTATCTCTCAAACGGATACATGTACCGCAAGAAAACAGGCCCACACATCTTAATTTCTCTAACTAGATGAACAATTAAATGAACCATTATATCAAAAAAAGACGGCGGAAAATACATTTCAAGGTGACAGAGAGTGACGACAACCTCCTTCTGCAAAGCATCTAACGTATCAGGATCATTTACTTTGCAACAAATGGCGTTGAAGAAAAAACAAAGCTTTGTGATCGTCTGTCTAACGCACGGTGGCAATATGCCCCGAATTGCAACAGGAAGAAGCTGTGTCAGTAAAACATGACAGTCGTGGGACTTCATACCTATCAATTTTAATCCCTCCAGTGAAACCAGGTTCTTAAAATTTGAAGAATATCCAGATGGTACTTTTACACCATGAAGGCATTCACATAAACTTGTTTTTTCTTTTTTTGACAACGTATGCATGGCGGGTTTTAGGTATGTGCAAAGTTTACCCTTTTCTCTTTCCTTCTCTGCCGGTTGTAGATCCGGCCGTATGTTCAAGAATTGCATGTCTTTTCGGGCATTGATACCGTCCTTAGTCTTTCCCGGAATATTCAACAATGTTCCAACCATGTTATCACACACATTTTTAACCACGTGCATCACATCGAGACAGTGTCGAACCTCTAAATGCTCCCAGTATGGCAAATCCCAGAATATTGATCTCTTCTTCCATGTAATTTTCGGAGACCCTTTCTTTCTCACCGCCTTTTTTTTCCATTTCCCAAACTGATTTTCAATATCCTTTACTCTCGAATAAACTTGTTGGCCGGTCAATGGATAATTTACTGTGACATTCTCGGTCTTTCCATTGAATGCTTTCTTTCTCTTTCGGTGTGCGTGGTTGGCAGGAAGAAATCTACGATGACCCATGTACACATTTTTCGAGGAATGTGGTAGCCACATATCGACTGTATCATCCATGCAAATAGGGCACGCTTTTTCCCCTTTAACACTATAACCCGACAAATTACCATAGGCCGGAAAATCATTAATGGTGCAGAAAATCATGGCCCGTAAAGTGAATTTCTCCTTGGTATATGCATCAAATATCTCCACTCCGGGATGCCATAACTTGCTTAAATCCTCAATCAACGGCGCTAGATACACATCTATGTCATTTCCGGGCTGTTTGGGTCCTGATATCAGCAAGGTCAGCATGATGTATTTGCGTTTCATACATAACCACGGCGGAAGATTATAAATGCACAAAAGAACCGGCCAACTGCTATGCTTACTGCTCATGCTACTGTGCGGATTCACTCCATCTGCACTCAGCCCGAGCTTTAGGTTTCTTGGGTCACCGCCAAATTCGGGAAATCTTCTGTCAATATTTCTCCACTGAGGAGAATCAGCGGGGTGCCGTAATTTTCCAGTCCCTTTTCCGGTTATCGGCATGCCAACGCAATAATTTCGCATCTTTGGCATTTGAGAACAAACGTTTGAATCTTGGTATCACGGGGAGGTACCATAGTACTTTTGCCGGAGGTCCTTTATCCGGTTTATCACTCCCCATTTTATCGCTGGTTAGATGCTTTCTACTATAACGTGATGCACCACATTTTGGACACTCGTGGAAATCTTCGTACTCATTTCGATATAATATACAATCATTTGGACACGCGTGTATTCTCTGAACTTCCAAATCCACTGGACACAACATTTTCTTCGCTTCGTAAACATTATATGGTATCTCGTTTCCGTCCGGAAGCATTTCTTTCAATGTTTGTAATAACGCAGTAAAACTTTTATCACTCCAACCGTTTGATGCTTTAAGGTTATACAATTTTAATACACCTTTCAATTTTGAAAATTTAGAACAACCGGGATACAATTCCTTATTAGAATCTTCGTACAAATTCTCAAATACAGAGTACTGCTTATCATTATCAAAATCCTCTTCTAAATCACGTAACATTTGATCAACATTCTCAGTTTCATCTACCACCGCATCATCGGTCCCATCGTGTGGTCCATCACCACTTCCGTCACTCCCACCAGTATGGTATTCCTGATGCTCACTACCTATATCGGTTTCCAAACTCTCGCCATGCCATATCCAACGCTTATATTGTTGCTTGAATCCACGTCGGATTAAATGGTTCCTCACTTGGTTGGGATTGGAAAATTTATTCATATTGTTACAATCACGACAAGGACACGACATCAGCCCAGTCCCATTCTTCGCCGTATCTTCCGTAGCAACTTTCATAAATTCATCAACACCGGCCATATATTCATTGGATATACGTGATGTTCCGTACATCCAACTGCGGTCCATCTGCAATTATAAGAAAAAACAATTAAGCACAAGGGAATATATGGTACTTTAAATGTTCACACTAGGGCTTACATGGGGCCGGTTACCATTCTATCCCACTCTTTGAATACTTTGTCTCAGTAGTGACCACTTGTTAGTCGTGTTTTAGTATTTAAGGGAATTTCGGCAGCATTTCCCCTTAGTTCCCCAAATATTCGGGGAACTAAGAGGAAATGCTGCCGAAATTCGCTTAAATACTAAAACACGACTAACAAGTGGTCACATCCTAATTGAGACAAAGTATTCAAAGAGCAGTCCCAAAACGGGGACTATTCAAAATTAATCCCTAATGGATTAATTTTGAACGGGTTTTATGACCTAAAGGCATTATTCATTGGGTTGTGGCTCGTAAGACAATACTCTAGCTAGATACCTAATGGTGGAAATACCTTTAATTAACTATATATACTATTATCAAAATACATGATCAAGTTTCATTCACAAAGCCAAACACGAGGTTCATGTTGCACTTACAATTTTTTTCGACGCCGAATCGAGTGAGATGAAGATCGTTGCACCAGATTCCTCAATAATAGCCAATCTACAAAAATAATGAGAATTGAGTTGAGCTTTTGAAGCAAAATACACCACATGAGCCCTAATATAAAAACAAATTTACCATTCTTGAGTCTCATCAATCCAAGTTAATTTGATTGATATGTGCTTGTAGAACGAGAATTATAGATCAAATATAAAACGTACACTTGAATTTCCTAATTTCTTGATTCTCTATGGGATTGTGCCTAAAATTAGTTAGCATTTTAAATTAAAAATGAAGGAATCGGGTTTATATTACCTCAATCAACCATCAACCGAGATAGATCAACAAATGAGGAAGAGAAACACTTGTTTCGGGTAGAGAGAGTTCAGAGAACGAAAACACCTCAAAGAGGGCAGAGACAGATCGCGCACTGGAAAGGGAGCAAATTAAAAGACCTCGTATTGCGGAAAGGGAGAAGAAATTAATTATCTGGATCGGTTAAGTTATAATACCGATCCTGATAATCATCAGCACCGGTTAATTTTTTAGCCGATCCTGATAATCACCAGCATCGGTTTGTTATTAACCGATCTTGATGAGTATCAAGATATTCTGCCATAAAACGTCCCAACGTTTTGTAAAACGTTGAAAACGTTTTAGTTTAACTTAGGTCAAAAATTCAAATTTCTGTGAGAATTCTTAAAACGTCTGCGACGATTAAAAAACGTCTCAGAACAGTTTCCTCTGGTTAAATGCTTGATAAATAACTTGATGATTTCTTCAGTCCAAGTGCTCTAAATTGCAATTCCAATTGTCTTGAACATGCATATCATCACAAATATAACCATACGAAAGATAATCAATTTAGGATTAAACATGCAATCATATACCTAACAAAGTTCAAGTCAAATACCATAGGAAAAATAAAAGTGCAATCATACAACATAGAAATAATAAAAGTTCATGCAACACAAATAACATAGCATAGCAATCACTTAGCAAATTCTAATTGTAAAAGTTCATAGAGATTTAAATTTCGGGATCATCGTCATCATCTCCTTCGTCACCCTCTTCATCATCTTCATCATCATCATCTTCGGAAGGTATGTGAGGGGCACTAGTGGACGCACCACTAGAAGCACCATATTGCTTCACAAAGCGCCGAGCGAGTTCCGAAGTGGTGAGATCAATATCATAAATTGCTTCGGCGTTTTTGCGACCTTGAATATGGATTTTGCGTGATCTTGACTTCAAGATTTTAAGATCGTTGTTGATCGCGGTAAATTGGTTGTTATTGGCTATTTGGTATTCTTGCATGTGTTGAACAATCCAAGCCAATTGATTTTCCGCTCCTTGAGGAAGTTCATCTTGAGCCATTGGTGGTATTGGTGGTTGTTCAGGTTGAGCCGGCGATTCTTCTTCATACGGATCCCAATATTGGTTAGGTAGAGCATTTGGAGCATTTATCCAATCATTGATAGGTCTGATGTCAGGTTTTATCATTGGTAAACCCGAACCCGATACACTTTTGACCCAACCATGTTTGGGTAGAATATCAAGCAAATGATTAGGCTCATTTTGAATGAGATGACTTGGGACGGTTATGCCATGTAGGCGAATCATGCGATGAATTAAATGGCCATAGGGGAGATTGGCAACAGAGCTAGAATAGCAAGCAATCATGTGACGAAGAATGATAAAAGGGATGTTGAACCGTTTTTCATCCATGGAGATGAGGTGCCTCAAATAGTACATTGGACCTCTTTCAATGTTAGATTTGATCGTTGCTTTGGGTATGAGAATATTGTTAACGAAAAGAAATAGCAAACGATGTAAAGAGGGAAGAGATGAGGCATAGAGGGGTTTAACGCCAAAGTTACGGCGAGCAAACCAGGTTTTGTAGTGATCGGATGATTCTAAAGCAAGTTCGGGCCAATTCCGAAGAAGATAGGCTTCTTCACCTTCATTGACTAACCCAAGCCAATTGGCGACATTGTCCAAAGAGAGAATGATTTCTCGGCCACAAACATAGGACTTGACAAGAAATGGGTCTTCGGAGAAAGTGAGATTGCAATAAAAGGTTTTGGTAATCATCTCACTATAGGGTTCATCACACGTGATCAAATTTTCCCAAGGCCAATGACGGATAAACCCGATAATTTTGTCATCCTCGGGAAATGAGAAGGTAACCGAGGCCTTGTTGAAATAATAACAATTCGATAATTTTCGATCCGAAAATTGACCCATGAAATTGGTGTGAGCAATTGGATTTCTAAATAAATAGGTGTTGGATCGATAAATATTGGTATCCTGTTCAATCTCAGTGGCACTAGATTGACCCGCATCGTTGCGAGACCTCTTCTTTCGAAGGATATTCAATTTGGAGAGTTTTGGTGCCATTGATAGAAGAGAGAAATTGAAAATTACCGATTGAATATTGAAGTACAAATCCGTGAAGAGAACGACTCAAGAAGTGCAATGATGAAGACGGATCGTCGATTGAACGGTCGGATTGCCGGATTTGAAAAGGTGGCGAGATTTAGGGTTTTGGTGGAGAGAGAGAAGGAGGGAGAAAACCTTGATTTTAAGAGGAGAAATGGAAGGAGGGTTGAGAGGAGAGGAGAAATCACTTTAAAATAAGTGATTTGGTGGTTTGTGGTGGTTGTAGTAGAGATTGAAGGGCTAGGGTGGCGGAGAGAAGAAGAGAAAAGAAGAAGAGAGGAAGAGTCGATTCGCAGGGGTCGAAGAGGCGCTGAAAACGTCAGGGACGATTATAAAACGTCTCACAACGATTTCTTCTGGACATTTGAAGATGAAAATTTTGGTTTTGAATTTTGATTTTAACATTAAATCGTCAGGACGTTTTACAAATCGTCTATGACGTTTTTGTACTTTTTGTCATAATTAAAAAGCTATTTTGAAGTCTGAGAATTTAATTAAATCGTCCATTATGGTGGATGGATATTAAATGCAAAACTAATCTCAGGATCGGTTAATTATGGTGCACCGATCCCGATACTATCCCGATCGGTCTTTTATTTGAAACCGACGCCGGTAGTACACACACAGGATCGGTGTATTATTAATAACCGATCCTGATACGTAAAGGTGGCACATAAAATGAGGCGCCTTCCCCTCTTCCCCTCTTCACACTCAAACCTTTCAACTTCAATTCAAAAATCTGCCATTTTCTCTCCTTCAACACTCGCCATTTCTTGCAGTAGATTTTCATTGATCACTTTTTCAAGGTTTTAATGTCCTTCCTTTCTTTGATCACTTTGTTTTCATTATTTTTTACGTTGTACGTGTATTTTCTCGTATTAGAAATGCCTCCTCGCCGTCGGTTCATAACCAGCAAGGGCGATGACTTTGCACAGCACTTCACCAAGCGAGAGTTGAAGGAGTTCTTCCACAGTGATGACCCGGCCTTGGCACTCCTAGCTGAGTGCATTCTCGATTCAAATCCTTACCTCGATCCGGATAGTGACGGTGATGAGGACAGTGAGGGTGAAGAAGTTGAGCTCGAGGTGAATGCTCTTCCAACCTTTGCTGAGATGGTGGAGTGCTTCGAGTGCCTCTTGTTGGCCAAGGAGGATGCCGTGCTCCGTTGTGAGACATGTCGCAACACATTCCATCCGGAATGTGTTGGCGAGGAGGTCAAGAAGAACAAGGACCTCCGACTTGTCGAATGGAGTTGCCCAACATGCATCGACGGCCCTCTTGAAGACTAAGTTTATTTTTTTTTGCAACTAATTAATTAAGTTTATTTTGAGATCTATATGATCTAACTTCTTATATATGGTATGAATTTGTTAATTTACTTCTTTTGGATATGAACTTGTCATTTTGAGATCTATATGATCTAACTAAGCAAGTTACCTTATTATTGATATTATGGTTGTTTTTATTTATGGTTGTGTGATGCTTGATTAAATTATGATTTGTTTGGCATATTTGTTTTAATTGCATATTTGTATGTCATGTGTGAATAATGGGTGTCAATCACAAATGAGTTGCTTGAATAATTAGTGTGGATAAGAAATTATATGATTTTCAATATACATATATATATCTATATCTGCCTGAAAAGGAAAAAAAAAATGGCAGAAAGACATTCATCAGGATCGGTTTTTTAAGTTTTCACCGATCCTGGAAACCATGAAGATCGGTTATTCTTAAACACCGATCGTGATAATCATCGGAATCGGTGATCTTAAAACACCGATCCTGAATGGCTTATCTGCAACTTTTTGATTTTTTTAAAGCAAAAAACGATTATTTCTTCAAATTTTTATTTTTTCTGCTTACTATATGGATTTATATTGAAAATGCCAAATCTGGACAAATTGGCGCTCATTTCTTTCACCAAATTTAGGTCTGGAAGAGGGGACAAGGGGGTCTACACAAGTCGGTGGTTCTTCTCTGCTGTTGCCATCAGAGTTTACTGAACTTAATATGAAAAAAAGAAATTTAATAAATTATATTTCATGTTCAAGAGTTGAATGAAGGATAAGGACCTTAAAAAAAAAGCAAGAGTCCGATGAAAAGTTCGAAAAATCATATGTTTCTTATATGGAATCGAAAAAATTTGAATCTTATTCTATGGAATCAAAAAATTCATTTGTTTCTTCTATTCTGAAATTTTTTTACAGGATCGGTTATCTATTTAGCCGATTTTGAATGTTAACTGTCAGCATTGGTTAATAAAAAAAACCGTTCAGGATACTTGACAATCAAGATCGGTGTGTTTTTTACCGATCTTGTTTATTAGCTGGATCGGTGTATAGGTAAACCGATCCGGATACACATTATCTACATCGGTTAAACCTGTAACCGATGTTAATACTTAACAATCACGAGCGGTTATCGTGTTTGCCCGATCCCAAAGGTATTAGCGTCAGTGTTTTATTTTAACCGATCCTGATGAGGCGATACTGTTTGCACATTTTCCACTAGTGTTTACATATCGCATGTCTCTGAATTTAATAACATGTAACCCTGCTAATGGAATACGTATCTTTTTTTTTAAAGGAGAAATTTAGATATCGTGATGGGGAAGATGTCCAGCGTTGTCGGGAAGTTATGGAGGCAATAGCGGCAAAGAGGTACAGCGGGGAGCTACACGAGGCAAGGAACAATTGCATAAAAAAATTCGGTAGAAACATACCGTCATGGAAGAAGTCTGTTCCACATTGGTGCCTAACCCACGCATACTGGCACGATTTGTGCGACATCTTTGACACAGATGAATGGCAAGAAGTGAGTAAACAAAACCATGATAACCGCACTACATCTGGACTGACGGTCTCTCACTATGCTGGATGTGCAAGTGCACACCAGCATTTTGGTAAACTGGTGAGTTTCAATGAACATTAATTCAAAATGAAACTTAATGTGTAATTTACAGCATCATCTGACTTGTTTATTCATTTTCATGTGGAGAAAAACTTAAAAAATGGAGAACATCCAACAATGAGGGAACTTTACATCCATCTTCATTGTCGTCTAGACAATGGCAAATCACCCATTGAGACCCAACTGGAAGCTGTCAAGCCGGTTCAGTCTGGACCAGCGGAGATTACTGATGACAATGGGGTAATGGACCCAAATACAGAGGAGATTCCCCGTGTAATTGAAGAGTTGGATGTCAACTGCTTGCAATTTCCCAACACAAGAATCAAAGCAGTTTACGTAAGTTGCCCTATGTACATTAATTTGCTGAATCTGAATACCTAAGTGCAAATGTTGTTGAGTTTGCTGAATTAGATGAATTTGCACTATGTACATTTCATAATTTGATGATTTACATCCTTGTGCTGATAATTTGATGAATTTACATTAATATGCTGAATTTACATCAATTTGCTGAATTGAAATTAAGAGCTAGGGGATAAATTAGATATATCTAGGTGTTGAGGGGTAAATAAGAAATTAGAGAACTCTTTGAGGATATGTGAGAAATTAACACTTTTTTGGTTGCCTACTGTTTGAGGGTATGTGATAAATTAGATCTCACTACTAGAATGGCAAAACTGCAAACTGGCTCGGCAAGGTGCTGGTACCAGAATCGAGTCTCACAAAAATACAAACTGAACCAGTTCTGATGCATATCAATTTTTACTGATTTTGTTGCCTACTGTTTGAGGGTATGTGATAATTAGATCTCACTACAAGAAATTTATTCATTACATAACAAGGTCAAAATAACACATCTTTTTATATTGCTCATATGGTGCAACTCATAGGAAAAGGTGAACGACATGATGGCTGAGGAGGCCCATGGCGACATGGACGAGACCACCATGTTCATGTCAGCTGCTGGCGGAGCAAGCCATGGTAGGGTGCTAGGATTTGGAATCATGGTTGATGGGAAGGCGCAAACAGCAACCAATCGATCCAGGCCCAAGCACACAGCATCTTCGGTTACTGTTTCTGGAGTGACAACCAATGGAGTGCAGGCAAGCTTCTCTTGCACGGAAGTACAATCCCTCTTAGACATCAGTGATCGCCGTCAAGCTGAGGATAGGGCTGAGATGAAAAGAGAACTAGCATCTTATCAAATGTGCATCAACCAATTATTCTCGATGTTTGGGGCACAAGGGCCCAATCCACCGGTAATTTAACACCAACTTGATGGCTAAATTAATTCCCTTATTTTATTTGATGTGATGACAGACTTTAATATCTCACTACATTTGCATGTAGCTTACTGATATACTTGTTTGTCGCAACTGAAAGCATGTGCTGAAAATTGCATTCAAAACATATTTGGGTGCAACTTAGTTGCTACTGTTGTTATTGTCGTTATTGTTGAGATATATTGTCACACTAAAATTGGATCTTTGGCATTGTTTAACTTAGGTTCAAGGAAACATTTCGGGAACTCAGCAAGGTTCTACTGGGAATTTACCTAATATTCAGGTAACACTTTTGACTTAAGTATATCCATTAAATGTTACAAATCAGATCTGATTTTGTCAACTCCAAGTTATAACACTTGTGCTTGCTTATTCAATCCTTAGGGTCAAGGTCCCACTCAACCAACTCAGGAAGTAGCTTCACACATGCAGACGGGCAACTCCCGGGTAAGAAGTTCTACCTCAGTTTTACATAAATCCATTTATTTAGTGTGATTAGAGTGATTCCAAAGCTTATATTGCAAAGTTATTTTGCTCCTTTATTTGCACCAATCTTTAAAATGTCTTTGCTTTCTTATCTCATCGTAAGCTACATAGGAACAAGGCAAAATTCCTATTTTTCTTTGACAGCCTTTCTAGTGAAGGGATAAAGATAAAGAGAGGGTGTAATGGTCAATTTTACCTTTTTCCTTTGACAGCCTTTCTTTGACATCCTTTCTATCTTAGTTTGGGTTACCTCAGCATGGATGCAGATATAGTTGATATGTTAATATGGAGTAGTTTGTTTTAATGGAATTGACTTTCTCGCATTACATGAATCTGCTTCTGTGTTAGATGGTTAATTAGGGGTCCCGATGATAATATTACTTAGTAGAGGGTGTTGTTGGTACTAGACTCCTTTTCTGACTCAAAACAAACTATGCAAAATACACATTCATAGCAATAACATGTTGTTTCTTTTCCATGTGATATAAATAGGGTAATGCTTCTCCTATACAGCCAAATCAGGGATTCCAAGCACTCTTAAATCAAGCTAATGCTGGAATAGATGACGTACCCACAAATGAAGCTGCAATGGGCCAATGGTGCGGGGATTCTGCCTACAATGGGAACCATCCCTTCTAGTGCAGAAAATTGGACATTTTGGCTCTTCGGACATGTTTTACCAGTTCTAACAAATGAACGAACTTGGGGTAAGTTATCTTGTGAATTTAGGTTAACTACTGGTATGTATATTTTGGTATAGTTATAGGTCCAATATGGTATATTTTGGTTAACTAGTAGTAGTAGTGGGTATATTTTGGTATAGTTGGAAGTGTAAGTGCAATATAGATCTGATGTTGTTATGTTTTCTGCACATATTTTGGTACAATGTATGAAGACTACGTCATGTTAATGCTTATTTAAAGTTTCTCCTACTTTGTGGGGGTAAACTTAGGATGTGTTAATTTACTTGGTTGTGTTCATTTTCTTAGGATGTGTTAATTTTCTTTTTTTAACTTGGGATCTTCCCATTTAACTTAGGATGTGTTAATTTGTAAGATGTGTTGTTCTATATGTGAATGTGTTTTTCTATATGTGTTTGAATGGGATTTAGTGGGGAAGGTAATACAGTACCTGGTTGGTACAGGGAGTATTGTACCTGATTGGTAAGGGGAGGATTGTAGATGAGAGCATGCTGCTACAATGTCATTCAAGTTATTTCCGTGGATATATCCTTGGAAAAACGACTACGATAACTGCCCTTGGAAATACTAACGTTGGGTCCCACATACTATGCCCTCGGAAATATACGGTGGGTCCCACATGCTACCCTCGAAAATACTTCGGTGGGTCCCACATACGATGCCTTCGGAAATACTACGACGGGTCCCACATACACTGCCCTCAGAAATACTACGGTGGGTCCCACATGCTGCCCTCAGAAATACTTCGGTGGGTCCCACATGCTGCCCTCGGAAATACTACGGTGGGTCCCACATACTCTGCCCTCGGAAATACTACGGTGGGTCCCACGTACTCTGCCCTTGGAAATACTACGGTGGGTCCCACGTACTCTGCCCTCGGAAAAACTACTATTGGTCCCACATATGCGACCCTCGAAAATACTACGATGGGTCCCACGTTCGATAGCCTTGGAAATACTCTGTGGGGCCCATGTTTGCTTGCCTTGGAATAAATATGGTGGGACCCACAGACGTTGCCCTTGGAAATAATAAGTCCAAGGGTCGGATGTAAAAGTATTTCCGTGCGTAGTTTTTCCATGGGCAAGCACATGGAAAAAGCCGGAAAATAGTATTTCCATCGGCCTCCTCAGAAATACTGGGTATTTCCATCGAAGGCTTTTGCGACGGCCTTTTTCCGAGGGTGGTGCACGGAAAAACCAATTTCAGGGCTTGTTCCGTGGGTAAGCCCACGGAAGAAGCCATTTTCTGCCCTTAGAAAAAGATCCCATTCTAGTAGTGTTATTCTTTATTCTCTAAACAAAGCCAAAGAGGTTGTTCGAATCAACATGCACAATTCCATAAGTAAATTAAGATGCACACAAAGGAATAAGTAATTAGTTTTACAAAAGCCCAGGAAGCCCGTACCTGTTGTCGTGGGGCAGTTTACCGTTGTCTCTACTTCTCTCCTTATTTTGTCACTCGGATCTAGACCACGAAACTTGATTTCTAAATTAATATTTATACATGTTTCTATTTAAATAAGTATGTTACTAAACTAATTTTTGTTCAGTACATAATCCGAATGTCAGTTATAAGATCTAAAAGGAAATATAGTTGTTACTAAAGTTTTTAGAATAGACTTATTTGTAATAAAAATAATTGTAGGATTATCGGTGAATAAACTTTCAGGGTCTTCGATGGAAAATTATCATTTTATGAACTAATGGATACTATTGAAAGAGAATATGACAATTGAGATAATTATTCACCGAACATATAAAGTTCCATTGCAAATGATACATGTATAAACCTCATAGTGTTCATGAAATTGTATAATCAATGTATTACGACACTAGATAAATGATTTGGGAATAATTTGTTTAATTCATAATTTTCTTTAGAACAGGTGCTAAAAATATATAACAAATACACGTAAGAGGTGTTAATAAAAATACTTATTAATATAATACCAATATAATGCAGAAATTCTATAATGAATAAACAAAATCTTTACAATAAAATTAGAAGAATTGATCTTCATGCAATAAATCAAGTTTCTTGAAATTGAATCCGAGGGTTTTTACAAACGTAAATTCAGATTATATAATACTAAAGAACTATTTTATGATCAATTAATTTTTTTATTCAAGAAATAGTTTAACTAATTGAACAAGCATAAAAATTAAAAAATATCCGATGATAAGTCAATATAAACAATAAGTAAATTTGAAAAAAACTTATCAAATAAATCAATACAATAAATTATTTGTTTACTTACTAACCACAAATTAAACGTACAATTGGAATACCTTAATCTCAGAATTTGATTTTGCAAGAGATGCGGCTTGGGTCTCGTATGGGTGCTACGAAGGAAAGAGGAATTAAATATGGGGCTCCTTTCTAATTTCTGCATGTGAAGAAAGCGAAGAGATACAGAGAATCGGCAGAGGGGTTAATATAAATAATATTTACCAGGGAAGAGGCGCTTTGATTGAGGCGGTTATGCTAATTACAGGTGGTTATATTTGAGTTACTTAAACTATATATATATTGTACATTAATTTAGTATTTCAAATACATGACGTTATATAATTGGTTTTATTGTTCTTCAAATGAAATTTAACAATTAGACCGTATCTCAAAATACATGGTATTACATTCTTCCTTCCTTGAAAAAGAATTTTGTCCTCAAAATTCAAATACTATATTGTATGTACTTTTTCTCAAAATACATGGTGTTACAAATATACACTTCTCATGTAGGAAAAACGAATACCTCATACTTAGAATCTAACACTGAATTGAAACATTAATGACACGAACATAATCCATTTAACGTTTCGTTTAGGGTCTATCAAATACCATGTTCTCTAGCTAACATGTATCTATGTGATTAAAATGACAACTCTTTGTCTATGGTTTGTAAAACTTAACCATCATTTAATCCACACACTAATCTTTGAATGGTCAATTAGTGTTCCTGCTAACTACCAAGGTTAGAGACTATTAAGAGTATTTATAATCTATTATGGAGTTCTACAATTTCAAGTCCTTAATCCAAAATGAACCATAATTCAATAAAACTCGAGGAACAAAATAAATAGAATACAATTATCCTATGATTGACTTCTAGATTATTACACTAACACTTGTTCCAGAGGATAAAAATGTTTCTTTGGGTAGAAGACGATACAACAGGATTCGATGTGGTTAGACTTACTAAATAAGAGGAGAAGAGACCACCAAGCCAACCGAGATACACAAGAAAGGCAGAACAGAGCCGCTCGAGATGCACAAGGTGGTTAATTTTTTTTACTAATCAATTTCAACTTTTAATAAAATATTGAAACAATCAGATTGAACATCACTATTTCAAAATTTGCAGGTTGAGACTCTATCAATGTATTGGATATTTATCTAGTTTTAATTGTATTCATATGAACATTGTTTATTTTCGGTTTATTAGACATACTTGTAATGTACTCGTGAGAACATTAGCATTATATTGTTCTATTATATGCTTGTTTATGTGGCTCCTTTATATTTATTAGTAGTGTTTCTTTATATTTGACCAGACAAACGAACAAAAATTTCAGATTAAACGACATTTAAAACAAAAATAATTAAACAACTTTAAAAACAAAACCCTAATCAAACAAATAAACATTTCTGATAAAAAATATATAAAAGAAGAGGATCCGCACCGGTGTTGTGCGGACCCATTTTAGGGTTTGCATCGGTATTGTGCGGTCTCCCTGAAATGGGTCCACACAACACCGGTGCGGCCATGGTGAATTTCAAAATTTCCAAAAACGGTGGTTTTTTGGTTTATTTTTTTTTTTAAGCTGTGCTATAAATAAAAATTTCGGCAAATACACATTATAAAAAACTTTATAGCAATTCGGTGACAATTTCTAATTTAAAAGACGTATTTTTTTTAGATACGAGTTTGAATATTTCTGTAAAATAATTGGCTCCTTCATATAATTAACCAAAAAATTACAAGAATGATATATATAAAATTTATCAAACTTTTAAACTATTTTTTAGACACTATATTCGGCTTTTAGTTAAAAAAAATTAGACATTTACAACATTATTCTGGTTTGGTGTTATCAAATTTTAAAATTAAATGAACAAAAAAAATTAAAATTGGCATAAAATTTGCAAATATATAATAAAAAAAAACAATGGAATTTATACCTTGGATGTCTAAGTTGCAAATTTCTTTCTAAAAAAAATAATAAAAATTTACCAATTAAATTGCGCCACGTGTTTATGTTAATTTGGTGTCTACGATTTTTCATAGGAAGAGCATTATAATTTAGACACTACATTAAAAGTGAATATCAATTAAATTGCTGCTTATATTATAATTACCAACGAAAAAAGAAAGCAATATATAATTAGATTTTGGGCTTGTAACAAGAGTAAGCCGTTGCAACAAGTCAATTCCCGCCAAATATTATAATATTTGAATTAAATGTCAAATATTATACTATTTTTTTGTTTGAAGTTGAATTTCAGCCTTTGAATTGAATGTTTGAATACGCTTTTAGGGTCCATGCATGCAATTCAACAGAATTGATTATGTATAATTCAACGGAAATGTTGTTTCTAGAATTTTTCAAAAACTGATGTCATTTTTTTTAATTTATTGTCATTTAATGTTATTAATAAAAATTTCAGCTGCAAATTAGTCAAGTGAAAATAAAGGTAAGTTCTGAAGCTTTTTTTTTTCTATTTTGGTTTAGGTAAGTTCTGTAGTTAGATAAACAGACTGAAGCATGCCCAAAATTTAAACAGTTCTATCTGGATAAATCAAGTGACAGTATTAAAGACCTATTACATGAATGATGTATGTTACAATATTTTATATATATTCTTATTGCATGTAGTGAACATATAATTTTTTATTAATAAAATCCTACAAGAACGACTATCATAAAAATAAAAAAATTTCTTCACTGCAACCGCTCATTTTAAAATATGTCAACCATAATCTTAATTTTTAATTAAAGAAAAGTTTAATTTACAAACAAATTAATTTCATTAACAAAAATATAAGCAATGTTATTTACAACTTTGGAATCCTTATGAAAATCACCAACGGTGGCTGTAATTATAAACAAATTTCAGACACTAAAATAAAAAAAAACATGACATCAATAAAATTGAAAAAAAAGATGTGATTATAAAAATCACAAGACTATATAATATCATACTGAAAATTTACATAGTGTTTCCGTGGACATGTAATATTGTAGGTATCTAAATAAAAAAAAAGTAAACTAATTCAAAGATTGAAAAGAAAACTACAGAAAAAGAAAAGTAAACTAATTAATTGATAATACGTACACGTGGTATAGTAATAGAATTTTGATAGAAAATGACTAATTAATGACAACCATTGACAAATGAGCACCTAAAATATCATTTAGTCAACCACGCCAATGGACCATATCACATTTATCTGTTTGACATTACAGAAAACTAGAAAGGAAATAAAATCTCTTCCACATACAACTATCAATGTGTGAAAGAGAATATATCTCTTGCACATGTAGAGGCCTTTTTATCTCCATCCATATCCCAATTGAGCAACTACTTTTCAATTTTCCTTTTTAAACTTATCCGATAATATTGTAGGTCAATTCAAAGAAAAGTAATAAAAATCTCCAATTAAATAAAAATCTCCAATCAATCTTTGAATCAAAATTCTTACACATCCCTCCCATTTCACAAATCAAATTACAAGTCAAACCAATATCAAATTCCTTTTATCTTCTCTTCTTCTCTCTCTACACTACTATAGAACTGTAGACTGCTATCAGGTAAAAATTGAATCTGGTAACGGATTCCCTGCCGCTAGAAACCATACTAATAGAAGAAATTTTACAATTATTCTTGAAACCATACTAACGTAATTTTTTCTTGATTAACCTTGAATGCTTCATATATATTTGATATTTAAACTTATTTGTGATACTGAAAATTTTGAAGATAAAACTGAAAATTTGTGTTACTTCAACTAATATCTTCTATCTGACCTTTCTATATAATTCATTCCTTACTGTTAAAAAAATAGAAAATAAAATGGGAGAAGATGTGTAAACTTTCTTATTTGATCCTATTTTTTTAATTTTGTTCAACTCTCTCTCTCTTCTCTCTCTATATAGTCTATATTATTTGAGATATCACATTTATGTGTTTGATATTGCGGAAAACTAGATTGGAAATAAAATCTCTTCCACATATTTGTTTAAATGACAAATAATATTTCTTGAATAATATAAAAAAATGGAATGAAATGAAGACACGATCAATCAATTATTAACTAATTTAAAAATTCTCTAAAACATTTAAAAAATGAAAATAAATCATGGTCAATTAGAAAATCGTGTAGCCAGTACGTGCGGCGAGTACATATCTAAATAAATTTGGACTTTTATATGCAAAAAAATATAAAAAAGGTGCATAGAATAAAAAAATAGTAGACTAATTGATTAGAAGGTTGATACTCAATTTGAAATTTTATCTTTTAATGACAACCATTGACAAATGAGAACATCTACATACTTAATATTTAATATAAGAATGGAGATAGAAAAACCACATTATTTCAATGGTGAGGTACCGTAACCAATCAAACAAACATTAATTACTCACAAGTCATAAGTAATGGTCTTATGAGCATATCTTTAATTGAATTTTCTATGTGTGATGCGTGCGCAGAGAAAAGGTTGACAAAAGGTTGCTTTACTTACACAACTTTACACTCATCATTATTAACCATATTTGCAAGGAAAAGGGTATATGAAAATCTGAGTCCATAGTCATACTCGTCCAGCTGATGCATTTTATTTATTACAATATATAAAAAAAAAAAATTTCAAGTAGGTGTACATAAAATATAGTTATAAAATTAACAGCCAATGCCCAATGGGTAGGGGTGCAAACGGATCGAATATTATCTGCTTGTATCTTGATCCGTATCTGAACTTTTGCAGATTCAGATATTCGGATATAGATAGTTTGGTCTAATAAAACATTTCATAAAAGAGAAGATATTTTATTGATCTTGTGTTTTTTATTACATTGACATAACACCTATTTATAGGTTTGACTATGATTAATCCTACACAACTTCATTAAATATCTCCTACCTACCACCACTACATTGTTAATCAACTCCTACAATTTACACCCAGTAATATATCCAATACAATCTATGTGTTCCTCTATTACGTCCCCCCCCCCCCCCCCCCCCCGAAACATAGTGTGGAAGTAATGTTGAGCTTGCCCTGAAAAGAAGAAGGTAATAAAAAAACACAAGATCAATACAATATCCTCTCTTTTATGAAATGTTTTATGATATTAGAGCTCTAGAAATGTTAGAATAAGGCTCGGGCCTATTCCTCTATTCCAGTTCTATTCCAGCTTATAAAAAAAACATTATACTAGAAAATAATCTTCTATTCTTATCTACTCTAGTCTAAACCCTCTCTATTCCACTCACATCTATTTCTTATTCTCTCTATTCTCCTCTCCAATCTCCTATTCCTCTATTATCTAAGAATTCTTTTTCGTTGTTTTCCTTAATTAGTATACTAGACCGTTCATTCTAGTATTCTAGACCAAGTATGGTACAAGAACCAGCAAGATTCTTTGGTCTATCTGATCCGTTTACACCCCTACCAGTGGGCCACCACACTTGATAGTAATGTTTTTGGAACAACGGGAAAATAAAGAGTTGACCTAAAACTAAAACCTAATTCCTATAAAAACCATCAATTCTTTTCGTTTATTGAGCAAACAACCCAACAAAATCAAAATATTGAGCAATATTGCTTTTCGTTTATTTTAACTTTTCAAGCACCATGTTTTTTAGTAAGCTTTTCTCGTTATGGCCAATAGTCGTCGGTCTAATGCTATCTTGTTTGTTCTCCATTTCCTGTGGGGCCAAGATTCATCACCATACCTTTGTTGTAAGTGATTTCTCTGCTATTATTTAGACAAGATAGGTCCGGAAAGTAATTTTTCTTTTTCATATTTAAATTTTGTTAACTAAAATTTGTATCGTACTTGAATCTGTATTCGTAAGTTATCCGCTCTGTATATGTATTTGTTTATGGCGGATTTGGTTTTAAATTTTGACATCCGTTTACTATTTATATTCTTATTCGTATCCGCTCATTGAAAGGCGGATACGAATTTGATATTAGCATTATCCACTCCTAATGCGCTCCATTTTCACCCCTAGATCAAGGCAATATACTTGCATAAAAGCAACGAGTGAGGTATGGTACGTATTTTGCAAAGAATGGATTGGTCCGTACTATTGATCCATATCTCCGTTCTAAAGTCTAAATAGTCAAAATCTTAAATCGGATAATATAATCTCCATAAGAAAATATACTTGGAGATCAAATTTGAAGATAGGTTAATAAAATTACTATTTTTGGGTGGTTCAAAATCTTTAAATTGGATGATATTCTACCTATTTAAAAAATAGTATATGAATTATAAAAAAAATATAAAATTTGATCTTCGAGTACATTTTTATATGGAGATTATTTTAAATTGTTTGGATCAATTGGTTGAACTTTTTAAGCGGATATATAATTAATTCATAGCAGTATATATTGTTTCGCGCAATGTAAACTACCGTAGCCTCACTCATGTCATCTTATCATGCATGTTGCATTCTTTGGTGTTGTTTATCGCCTCTTAAAAATACCTACTTGTAACGTTGCTTGCTCTTTCTTTATCTCTTTTCTTTTTCTATATATTATTTTGTCATTGCCAGTGCCAACCTAATAGACTTGATAGCTACTAGCTCACTCACATAAAAAAGTCACGCTTTTTTATCACGAGAAAAGGTTATGCCCCTCAAGCACCTATCTCCCTTCAACTAGTTCAACTACTAACTATCTTTTTTTCATATATTCCAAGTCAAAAAAAAAAAATTCTTTCACCATTCATTTTTTCTCTGATGAATCTCGTACATTTTTTCAATGATCTGTGAGGAAATTTTGCGAATCTAAAACTACGAACATCTTCTAATCGAATTTCTCTTTCAAATGAGATACATGAACAGTGCTTTTGAGTTAGATTTGTATCGTTGATTTTCTTCTTCTTGATATTTTAGGTTTAAAGACTCCATACGCTTGATATAAACACTTTTCTATCACGAGAAAAGGTTATGCCCCTCAAGCATCTATCTCCCTTCAACTTGTTCAACTACTAACTATCTTTTTTTCAATATATTCCAAGTCAAAAAAAAGAAAAAAAAAATTCTTTCACCATTCATTTTTTCTCTGATCAATGTCATTCATTTTTTCAATGATCTGTGCAGAAATTTTGCAAATCTAAAACTACGAACGTCTTCTAATCGATTTTCTCTTTAAAATGAGATCCATGATAAAGTACTTTTGAGTTATATTTGTATCCTTAATTATTTTTTCTTCTTGATATGTTAGCTTTAAAGACTTCAGACGCTTGGTATAAACACTTGATATGTAATGTATAAAAACTGCGCTTTGAACCTTTTAAATACTTGCACTCAAGAGCGGAACTAGAAATTATGACAGAGGTGACTAAAAATTAAAAGTGATGAGTGGGATTTGAACCCAAATCCTCTCAACCACAAAATAAAGCTCTAACCACTAGGCCACAACTAAATATTTGCTATACATTGATGGGGATTGAACTATATAAAAGGTTTTGAAGAAATAAAATTGCTCTAAATTTCAATATACATAATTAAAATTTTAAAATCATAGGGGTGGCTTAGCTTTTACTGAGCCTTAGATCCGCCTCTGCTTGCACCCACTCTTTTTCCCCTCCAATCAATCTCATCCATTTTATCGACGATCTGTCAGAAATTTTGTGAATCTTAAACTACGAATGTCTTCTACTTGATTTTATTTTTCAAATGAGATTCATGATAAATTACTTTTGAGTTATATTCGTATCGTTGTTTTCTTTCTTCTTGATATGCTATGTATAAAAACTTGATATGCTAGGTTTATTTTAAAGACTTGATATTCTATGTATAAATACTGCACTTCGAATCTTTTAAAGACTTGCACCAACTCTCTTTTTTTTCTCCGATCAGTCTCGTCCATTTTTCTGACGATCTGTGATGAATTTTGCGAAACTAAAACTACATACATCTTCTACTCAATTTTCACTTTCAAATGAGATCCATAATGCAGTATTTTGAGTTATATTCGCGTCACTGTTTTTTCTTTTCTTGATATGTTATGTATAAAAACTTGATATGCTAGGATTAAAGACTTGATATGTTAGGTTTAAATATTTGCATATGTAGGTTTAAAGACTTGCATGCGCCAACTAGCATTAGCTGTAAATGAACTAGCAGCCTTCTAGAAGACAGTCCTAGCTGTAAATATTTTCTTAAATATTATGGTAACAAAGTGATTTTATTCACATAGTTCAGTGGTACAAATGTACAATACTTTTATTTTCAGTAGTACAAATGTACAATACAAATCCATGCATACAAAAATAAATTAAAAACCCTATTGATAATTTATAAAATTATTAAAAGCTGAGTATGAACCAATTCAAGGATTAATCAAGTAATTTCTGAGCTTTGCTCTTGTTCTATATCGCAGTGCCACCATTATATATCGTCTTTCTCATTTTCCTCAAATTCACTCATTTCTCTAACTTATACTACATTTCAATTCGAATTCACAATCGCCACATCTCTAACATCATAAGAACAACATGAGTCGGACGAGTTTTTGGAAAAAAATTTGCTCGGTGAGAAAATTACAAGAAAACCGGCTCGTCTTCATCCGATTCAGGCATGCATGCAAATCTTCCCAAAGGAAACAATGTGAACTCAAATAGTGGAAAAAAATGGTCAAATCTTCTATGCTTTTCTAACAAGTATGCATCACAAACCAACTAGTGGTCAGTATACCAGTTAAAAATAAAATTTATTTACAACGAAACCAAACTATGAAATTGTAACTTGATATATATATATATATATATATTTACTTTTTCGGTTTTTCCCTTAAACAGATTCAAGAAGCTAGCTACACCCGGCTCTGCAATAATACAAAGAGCATTCTAACTGTCAATGGATCATATCCGGGACCCACTATCTCCGCTCGCAAAGGCGACACAGTCTATGTCAAGGTCATCAACAGAGGGAACAAGAACATCACCATCCACTGGTACTATACACACATAGTACATACATAAAGAATCTGTCTTTTGCACTATTAATTAAGGAATTATTTCAATCCATGCAAGACTAACATGTAATCATCTAATTTCTATATATAGGCATGGCGTAATCCAGCCGAGGGACCCGTGGTCAGATGGACCAGAATACATTACTCAGTGCCCTATCCAGCCAAGAGCCAACTACACACAACGGATCCAACTTACGGAAGAAGAAGGCACGCTTTGGTGGCACGCACATAGCGAATTTGATCGTGCTACTGTTCACGGTGCTATTGTTATTCACCCGAAGCTTGGAACCACCTTCCCCTTCCGCAAACCCCATAAAGAATTCACACTAATTCTAGGAGAGTGGTGGAACAAAAACATAACAGATGTGTACCAAACTGCAATTGAGAATGGCACTCAATTCGATCTGTCTGATGCCAACACAATCAATGGACAGCCTGGTGACTTCATGCCATGCTCAGCAAATGGTAATTTATCGTTCCCGGTATAGGAAGTTGTGTATTTATAATGCAAGTTGTTAGTGCTTCATAAGATGGAAATTCTCTTTGACAATGTTTGTTACTTTATCAATTAAACAAAATTGGCAACCAAATTTGATATTTTTTGTCAAATATAATGTGGTCTAACTACATATATTTTTATTTTTTATTTTTCTTGCAGAAACTTTTAAGGTACAAGTCGAA
This sequence comes from Carex parvula, assembly GCA_025461045.1. NCBI lineage: Eukaryota > Viridiplantae > Streptophyta > Magnoliopsida > Poales > Cyperaceae > Carex > Carex parvula. Next base: position 138,668 of record JAJGRW010004036.1, on the reverse strand, counting down.
CAAGGCAAAATGTACCTCCTCCGTGTAATAAATGCAGCCATGGAAAATGCGTTCTTTTTTGGGGTTTCCGGCCACAATGTAACGGTGGTTGGAACCGACGCCAGCTATACGAAGCCTTACGTGAATGAATTTATCATGATCACCCCGGGCCAAACGATGGACCTCCTCTTACAGGCCAATCAATTCCAAAACTCTTCTTCCCCATTCCGTTATTACATGATCGCGGCTCTATACTTTGATGGAAGTTCTGCAGCTTCTAGAGATTGGAATGATGCTGTAGCTATTTTAGAATACAAAACTAATCATTTCTCGCCATCAATAAGACCGGTTTTCACCTCCTTACCATACCACAATGACACTAATGCATCAGCTGCGTTCACTAGCGGTCTTCGCTCGCTCGCAAGCTCAGATCACCCAGCTGTTGTAACCCAAACTGTCGATGTCAAAATGTATATCACGATATCTTCGAATGCACAATTGTGCCCTAACAGCTCATGTGGTGGTCCAAATGGTACTAGGTTTGCTGCCAGTATGAACAATGCTAGTTTCCAAAACCCGAAAATTGATGTGCTAGATGCATATTATAATTCTATTGCCGGTGTGTACACCACTGACTTCCCCGACCAACCACCGCTCTTCTTCAATTTTACTGATGCACAATATCAAGAGAATGCAAAATTTGTTGATAAATCGACAAAAGTGAAAGTGCTCGAGTATAACACGACCGTGGAGATTGTGTTTCAGGGCACTAACTTACTAGACGGACAGGTTACCCATCCAATACACTTGCATGGCCACAACTTCTATGTCATTGGAAGAGGAACCGGCAACTTTGACAACTCAACAGATCCTCTGAGTTACAACTTGGTCGATCCGCCATATCAGAGCACTTTGGGTGTGCCGAAGAACGGTTGGGCAACTATCCGCTTTAGGGCAGCTAATCCGGGTGAGTTTATTCTTTTTCCGTTTTTTATTTTAAATATCAAATATATTAAATCTTTTTATTGATTTAATTTTGACAATCAAAGGTGTTACACAACTACAATGAGAACGATGTGTTTAGAATTATTTGATTAGATAGTTCATCCCGACTAATTAAGTAGATCAGCAAAATTAATCAAATAGTAGATTAGTTATTGTTACAAATTGTTGTTTTGAGTGTCTTTCATACACTAATCCTTAACATATTTTGGTTTTACAATTAATTAGGAGTTTGGTTCATGCACTGTCACTATGAAACACACAATATTTGGGGAATGGATGCTGTGTTTATAACAAAGGATGGTAATAGTACAGAGGCAAAAATGCTGCCTCCCCCAGCCGACAAGCCTCCTTGCTGATTTTACTAAAGCATTTTATTATGTTTTTTTCAAAGGTGTGTTTGCACTGGTTAATTTATTGTATATTATTAAACAAATACTTTTGAAATATCTTTTTCTCGTTAAAATTATGGTTGGATTATAATTTGTTATACAATTGTAAATGGATTAACAGATGAATAAAGATGGAGTATATGAAAACAACAACAGAGTATAAGCTTGATTGGAGAACAGGGAAATACAAGATTTAAAGGAGGTGTTAAGAGTTGTCACAAAAAACTAAATCAGAAATTAAGTAGAGTTTATTGTCAGCAAGATTTTACTTGCACTCCCAATTACTTGTGGTAATTAATTTTAGTTGATTTACTTGAATGGTATACAAGATCCATTGATGAATTGTTTCTAGGCCCAAAATGAAACTCTGGTAATTGGGCTTATATGAAAAAAATTATCTTTTAGGCCCAAAATGTATCTCAAGTAAACGGGCAAAAGTTTGATTCCTCCAGAAAATGATATGATTCCAAATCTACCTATTCCAAACAAAACCTTTTTTTTTTTTGAAACCCTGATAGTGGCTTTTTCCAAACAAAACATAACTAGAGCTTTTCAGGAAAGAACCAAATGGTCATGATTCTAAGAAAGCTAAGTTTCTTGTGTTATAAAAACGCCTGGGGAAGAACCAAATAGTAAGGTTCGATTCCGATATGGTGTCAAGATGTGTCGCCATAAAATGATGTAATTAGGTCCCTCCTCTTGATATATATGCCGGCCCTGTTTAATTCTATGGAAATGAGAAAAGCAATTTTCTGTGACCTTACTATGTAGTCGTGATTATGTTGTAGTAAGAGTGTTAATACTCTATTTGTATCGTATACATGATGTGTTCTAAGTGTCAATGAAAATAAACTCTAGTAGTATTAAATTTAGTTCACCCAATTCTGTTTAAAAACGTAATTAGTAAAATCTCAAAATATACTCATACAATAATAGAATAATCATTATAATGATTAGATTTTAATTATCTAGCATATTTGAGTATTCCAGTTCAGAATTTTTTTAGTCATAAATGCACAAAAGCGAATGAAATTTACATCGTTTGTTTTAATCAGACACGAATTTCAAAGCGAATCCCTATAATTCAAATAGACACCAAAAAATTTTTGAGACAAATTTCACAAGAGAGAATGAGGGGTAATGAAATATTTCCCCTCATCCTATATATTTTATATTTTCCTGAACTAGTAGTTAGATAACAGCCACCAACCTTTCTCTGTCTCTCTCTCAAAACTCAAATGGCCTTTTAACTTTGCTTCATTAGTTGGTCACTTTTGTTTGTTCATGCTGAAAACCTGGCAGTTTTTTTGAAGCTAGCACAACCATTGTGAAATATCTAATCTATCTAATCTAATCCACCTCTCCATTAATCCCCTCCCCTCTCTCTCATCATGGCTTCTCTCTCTATCATCATTTTTCTCTCCGTACTACTTGTAGAAGAGTTTGGTTGCTCTTTATCTTCTCAGGTTATAAACCCCCCTCAACCTCTACCAAACAATTTATTATATATCAATGGTGGTTTTAATACTGTTGCTTGGTACCAATAATAACTCGTTTAATTTTGTTGTGAAATTATTTGAGAAATGAAGTTAGGCAATGCCAAACTGCCACCAAGTTTCTACAATTTATATCTTAATTTCTATATGCAAAATATTGTATTACCATTTTTGTTTACTAGAATTCCTTGCTGTGATGAAATTACATGTCAATTTTACTTAGGATTTAAGTACCATTGTATTCTGAATTTATAAATTAAGAATTCTTTATCATTTCTCGACTTAACATTTTATTATTTTTCTTAAAATTACAAGGTTTATGTGGTTTATATGGGAAGTGCTACAAAAGAAGGAAGTGAAGTTGGTCCCCATCAAATGCTTGCTTCTGTTCACAAGGGAAGGTAAAAGAACAAAATATGTTGCTTTTGTTCAATTTATTATTGAGGTTCAATCGAAAATTTTATCTTATATAAGAGATAAATTAGTGATATTGAATTGTTTATGATTCAGTTTAGAGAAAGCAGAAGCATCTCACATATATACATATCAAGGAGGATTTAGGGGATTTGCCGCAAAATTAACCGAAGAACAGGCGTCACTATTGGCTGGTATGTATATAGTCATACACACATGCTCATACTCTCTGAAATTGCAATTTGTCTCAGTTGTGAACAATTTATTCATTATTTCTACTTTTATTCAATCTTTATATTGTGGCAAAACAGAGATGCCTGGTGTGGTCTCAGTTCTACCAAATTTGAAAAGAAAGCTCCATACAACTCACTCATGGGATTTCATGGGATTACACACAAATGAAGGACTGGAAATAACTGGATACTCCACAAAAAACCAAGAAAATGTCATCATTGGGTTTATCGATACCGGTACAATTTCTCTTTTAATTTTTAAACTTTTTTTTTCAATCCAAACCCCCTTTTCTGAAATGACCAACACTAAGCAAATTCTCTCTTTGTTCCAAGCTTACTTGCTGAGTGAAGACTAATTAAAATAAAATTACAATGATTTTACCTGCTTTACATTTTATCAATAGTACTATTAATCATTCCTTCAAAGCTATTTAAAATATATAGGCTTGCAATAATCATGTCATGTAGAAGCTTCCAACCAAACATATTTGTTTTGTTCAAATTTTTCTGACTGGAGTTTAGCTAATTGACAGATGAGCATATCATGTGAACTGTTTTGCTCCTTGTGCTCTCTTTTGACCTTCTTAGAGTGTCACATAGTAATATATTATTTATCTGGTGGGCCATCATACTAGAGTATTTTCAAATTTCCTTGGAATAAAAATAGATACTAGAACTGTAGGTTCCAATGATAGTATACTTGATACTTTTTATATTTAATTTTTACTCTTTGACACTAGCATTCTCCAATATTTACACTTGTATGTTCAACAATTTTGTCAAAAACAAACCTGAGATTTTCTAACTGTACGCTTTGAATCAGTACCAGGAAAACATAAATCAATATATTTATCTATTGTAGGAATATGGCCAGAATCGTCGAGTTTTCACGATGAAGGGATGCCACCAGTTCCCTCGAGATGGAACGGCAGTTGCCAAGTTGGAGACCCCTCTTCAAATTTCACTTGCAACAAGTAAAACATCAGTTCTTTTACTGCTTTTGTTTAGCTCTCCATGTTATGAACATACTGTAATTAATAAAAGAAGATATATCAAGTGAAAGCAACTTCTGGTGAAAGAAAAAAAGGGCTTTTTAGTTATTAGTTATTACAACTTTTCATCCAGTATATATATATCCTTTTTCAGGATTACAACTAATTTTGTTGTTGATACCTTGATTGACAGTCATTATCATTGAATTATATGACATAAGACATTAATTAACAATGAATATACTACACAGGAAAATAATCGGAGCTAGATACTATTTATCAGGATATGAAGCAGAAAAACAGCAGCACCAAAAATATCCAGTAGTTGAAGAAGAAGACACCAAAACTGACGAAATAATCAAAGCCAAGTCACCAAGAGACACCCTGGGACATGGGACCCACACTGCCTCAACTGCTGCTGGCCGTTACGTGAGAAACATGAACTACAAAGGATTGGGTGTCGGTGGGGGGCGAGGCGGGGCCCAGATGGCCCGAATAGCAGTCTACAAAGCTTGCTGGGAAATGGGATGCTATGACGCACATCTCCTTCACAACAACAAAGTAGGCACTTATCGCGAGGGTACTCCATCGCGAAAAGTATCGTCGCGAAAAGTAGGCACTTATCGCGAGGCACTTTTCGCGACAGAGTACCGTCATAACTGTGCTTTTTCTTTTCGCGACAGTACTTTTCGCGACGGAGTACCCTCACGATAAGTGCCTACTTTTTGTTGTGAGCTTGCGGCATTTGATGATGCTATAAAAGATGGCGTCGATATTATTTCAATATCTATAGGCCCTGATCCCCCACAAGATGATTATTTCGGTGACCCTATTTCCATAGGGTCATTTCATGCAGTTAGTAAGGGTATTTGGTCATTTCTTCTGCCGGGAATGCCGGGGATCCTGGTACCGCAACCAATCTTGCACCATGGTTGCTCACTGTTGCAGCCGGTTCAACGGACCGTGATTTTGCATCTTCGGTTGTGCTTGGTGATGGCACTAATATAAAGGTACATTATTAAGTAAATATAGATTTGCAAGAAATTTTCTTACCTTGTTCAATATGTAGATTTAGTTGTTGAATTCAAATATTTCGAAATGCAGGGCGATAGCTTGACGAGGTCTATCATGAACACATCAATCAGCACCATTTCTGCTTCTAAAGCCAATGCAGCCTACTTCACCCCTTACCAATCTAGGTAATCAAATACTGTTGAGATTTATGTATGTTTATTGCATTAATAGAAGTTGTAGGGTTATATTGGTAAGAAATGAATTATAGAGAATCGTAGGGTTATGAATGAAAAATGTAACGCCTATATAGGCCCAAGAGAACAAAGGAATCAATACAATTCATTTTTCTGATTTTCCACTTGGTATCAGAGCTATACAAATTAGGGTTAGGATTTAGCCACTATTCCGTTACTGTAGACCGCAGCTACAGTACCCTCCGCCGCCGCTACAGTACCCGTCGCTGCTGCTACAGTAACTCCGCCGCTGCTACAGTAACCGAACCCTCTCATCTCTCCCTCTTCTCTTTAGGCCGGTTCTCTCTCTTCTAGGGCCGGCCACTACCTAGGGTTCGGGTTTTGGTGTGATTAGGCCGGCGTGGGGGGCCTACACCCCACGATACCCGAGAAGCGGGTTTTGGATTGATTTGATCGGGTTCTTTAAGCTCGAATCTTGATGCGATAAATCAAGATCGGGTCAAGAAGAAGAGAAGAAATGGGGAGATGATGTGGATCTCGATCTTGAGAGTGTAAGATCGGGTCTAAGAAAGAAGTAGGAGGGATTCGAACTAAGATCGATACGTGAGGCGTGGATCTGAGTCGGATCAATGTCGGAGGAGGAGATCGGGAATGCGTTTGCAAAGGCCTGTGCGAAACTGACCGCTGATGAGGTCGCTGTCATTGTGCGAGTGTTGGCTGTGGGCCAAGCTCCTATTGAGAGCAAGCCGAAGGTGCAGAAGGTTGAGCTGCCATCTATTGACATGAGACTCGACGGGCCAGCTACGGATCTGGGTTGGTCGCGTCGGGTAAGGTACACTCTGAAAGAGAATGATCTGGAGGGGTACTTGACTGAGAAGGAGAGTCGGATTAGGCTACAGGCTGGGGCAGCAGGACTTCCAGGGGTGAAGTCAGCACTAGCGGTCTCCAACTCAGGTAACACAAGGTTCAGGGGCGAGCCTCGACAGTGTTACAACTGCGGTGAGGTAGGTCACTTGAAATAGAATTGTCCTAAGTCACCTAAGAAGAGAGATGCAGGTGAGAGGGGACAGTCTGGAGGCTGTGATTGTGGCCAGGGTGGTAAGAGAGGTGGAAGAGGAGACTACCGGACAAATCTGATGGTAGCAGAGGGTGAGAGTGAGGAGATACTGAAGAGGAAGCAGAAAGCAACAGGTAATGGGAAGAGTGTGATAGAGGGTGCATCTACCTCGTCTTCACCCAGGGGTAACTTTACTTGTTTTGCTCACTCGGCCACAGGTGTTTGTGATCCACTTGCTCTTGCCTCGATATCCACCACTAGATCACCAGAGTGGATAGTTGACTCTGGTGCATCTCGCCATGTGACTGGTGCTGCTAGGGAGTTTTCTTCCTATACTCACCTAACAGTCCCAGAGAGCATTCAGACAGCCGATGGTACGGCCCAACCCGTGGTTGGTAAGGGTACTGTGAGATGTACCGATTCAGTGACTCTGACCAATGTGTTGCATGCTCCTTCCTTTTCCGTAAACCTGGTGTCCATTAGTGCTATTATTCGTGAGCAGAAATGCATCGTGACCTTTGATATTCCGAAGATGGTTTTTCAGGAGAAGAGGACAGGTCGGATACTTGGGACTGGCACATGGCGTGATGGGTTGTGGTACATGGATAGAAAAGGGATGGACACAGCGCTGGCATCTGTGGTCGATAGAGTGGGGGCAGGAGGATCTGGGGTGAGTGTGGAGGATGAGTTGCTTCTGATTCATAGGCGGATGGGGCACTCTTCCTTCAGCCTACTGGAACGTTTGTATCCATCAAAGTATGAGAAAGCTGACAAACAAAAACTTGTGTGTGATGGATGTGAGTTTGGGAAGCATACAAGGAGTTCGTATGTAAGCTCAGGAAGTAGGAGTTCTCATGCCTTTGATCTGGTACACTCGGATGTGTGGGGCCTTGCTCAACAACTGCGATGAATGGGTATAGGTTTTTTGTGACTTTCATCGATTGTTATTCTCGTGTCACATGGTTGTACTTGATGAAGAACAAGAATGATGTACTTGTTTGCTTCAAGGATTTTCATAAGGCGGCTCAGACTCAGTATGATGCTGTGGTGAAGGCACTGAGATCCGATAATGGGACCAAATATACAAACAAGGCATTCGAGGAGTATTTGTCAGTTCATGGGATACATCATCAGACCACGTGCCCTTACACACCAGCACAAAATGGAGTGGCAGAGAGGAAGAATAGACACTTGTTGGAGGTAGCCCGGTGCATGATGATCTCCATGAATTTTCCGAAACATTGGTGGGGACAAGCAGTCCTAACAGCCGCACAATTGATCAACAGAATGCCATCTAGAGTGTTGGAGTGGCAGACTCCATGTGTGATGTTGAAAGGAGATAATGAGGGCATTCTTCCTCCAAAAGTATTTGGTTGTTTGTGCTTCGTGAAAGACAACAGACCAACAGTGGGAAAGTTGGATCCCAGAGCGGTGAAATGCATCTTTGTGGGTTACTCTGGTACTCAAAAGGGTTATGTGTGCTGGAGCCCGGTAGAGAGAAGATTGTTTGTGAGTATGGATGTTACATTCCGCGAGCTCGAACCTTACTACTCCTCAGAGACTACATCACCCTTTGGAGACTCGCTCGATACAGGAGGTATGAGGCGAGAGGGGGAGAGTAGCAGTGATGGTGAGAGGAGGATAGTGAGTGTGGGTGGTATTCCTTGCCTACTGGTAGATTCGGCTAGGGTTGAGCCGGAAAAGGAGAATTCAGCTAGGGTTGAGCCAGAAAAGGAGGATTCGGCTGTGGTTGAGCCGGAAGTTGAGAAGAATGGGCTCGAGGATTCGGCTGTGGTTGAGCCGGAAGTTGAGAAGAATGGGCCCAAAAGTGAGAGAACTCAGTCTCAGGGGGAGTCGAGATACCGTGAGGTGTATGTGAGAAGAAATAAGCAGAGTGAGGGAGCCGTGCCTTCAGTGCCACCTGTGCCAAGTCCATTGGCTCTGCCTACTCCGACTCGTGAGACACTTACACCATCCACCTCAGACTCAGAATACACAGGTGCTATGATTCCTCTTTCTACTCCTCCCACTCCCCTATCGGTGAGAAGGACTCCTCGTGAGAATGCGGGTATTCCTCCTGACCGATATGGTTTCCCACATGAGATTGCCCGGTTTGTCTCTTACTCACACATATCACCGGTGCATAGAGCGTTTATTGCATCATTGGATACTGTCTCTATCCCTGAGTGTTGGCAGGTTGCTAAAGGAGATCCGAAATGGAAAGCAGCCATGCTAGAAGAGCTCGAGGCCCTCTTAAAGAACAAGACGTGGGAGCTTGTGTCACTACCACCAGGCAAGAAGGCTGTTGGATGCAAGTGGGTCTTCACAGTGAAACAGAATCCAGAGGGTCTAGTTGAGCGCTACAAGGCGAGGTTGGTAGCGAAGGGGTACAGTCAGACCTATGGCATCGACTATGATGAGACCTTTGCACCCGTGGCGAAGATGAGCACAGTGAGGACATTGGTTTCCATGGCAGCGAATGGGGGATGGAAGTTACACCAACTCGACGTGAAGAATGCCTTTCTTCATGGTGATTTGTTGGAGGAGGTGTACATGGAGATTCCACCAGGGTTTGGCACAAACCAGACAGTAGGTAAGGTGTGCAGACTCAAGAAGTCGCTTTATGGGTTGAAACAGTCCCCCCGGGCCTGGTTTGATAGGTTCAGGAAGGCTATGGTAGGCATGGGCTATCAGCAGATCAATGCCGACCATACGGTGTTCGTTCGACAACATGGTGGTCACATTACTATGCTGGCTGTGTATGTCGATGATATGATCATTACCGGGGATGATGAGGGGGCAATTGCAAAGTTGAAGGCAAAATTGGGAAAGGAGTTCGACGTGAAGGATTTGGGACAGCTTAGATACTTCCTTGGAATTGAGGTGGCTCGTGGAGCAGAGGGGATTGTTCTGTCCCAAAGGAAGTATGTCCTAGATTTGCTCACAGAGACAGGCATGTTGGGGTGCAGGTCTGCAGTTTCTCCAATTGATGTGAAGGCTAAGATAAGTGCAGAGGCAGGAGAACAGGTTGATCGTGAGAGGTACCAAAGACTGGTAGGCAGATTGATCTATTTGACACATACACGTCCCGATATCTCATTTGCAGTGAGCGTGGTGAGCCGCTACATGCATGACCCTAGGAAGGGTCATATGGACGCAGTGTATCACATTCTGAGGTACCTGAAGAGTGCACCGGGGAAGGGCTTGATTTTCAAGCAGAATGGACACATGAACATTGAGGGCTATTGTGACTCTGACTGGGCCAGTTGCCAAGATGACAGGAAGTCCACAGCTGGCTATTGCATGTTCGTAGGGGGCAACTTGGTCTCTTGGAAGAGCAAGAAGCAGCCAGTTGTTGCGAGATCGACAGCAGAAGCCGAGTACAGGGCTATGGCATTGGGAGTTGCTGAGATGGTGTGGCTGAAGAGGTTGTTGGAAGAGCTCAAGGTGAATCACGGAGCTAAAATGAAATTGTGGTGCGATAGCAAGTCAGCGATCAGCATTGCCAACAATCCTGTGCAGCATGACAGAACCAAGCATGTGGAGATCGATAGGTTCTTCATAAAGGAAAAGCTAGAAAGTGGACTATTAGAGCTGAGTCATGTAGCTACTGGAGATCAAGTAGCTGACTGCCTCACCAAAGGACTTAGCTCAATAGATTTAGATAGGTTTTGTGACAAGATGGGCTTGATGGATATCTTTTGCCTATCTTGAGGGGGAGTGTTGAGATTTATGTATGTTTATTGCATTAATAGAAGTTGTAGGGTTATATTGGTAAGAAATGAATTATAGAGAATCGTAGGGTTATGAATGAAAAATGTAACGCCTATATAGGCCCAAGAGAACAAAGGAATCAATACAATTCATTTTTCTGATTTTCCACTAATACATTTAAACTGGAAACAATTCATATGTAAAGTGTATATTAAGATTTCAATGAAATAAGCCTTCCACGAATGGCAGTGTTATTCCATACGAGCAATCCAAGATGGTACACTTGAACCCTACAAGTTTTACACTTAACAAACAGAGTGAGTGCCACGAAATATGGCGTTATCTTATTTTTCTAATTAATGCATTTTTTTGCTCCCAAGCATTTAGCTTTTTCTTAGATAGCTCACTAAACGAGACCAAGGCGAAAGGGAAAATACTAGTGTGCCGGCATAGTGAAAGCTCTTCAGACTCAAGGGTGCAAAAAAGCGAAATTGTTAAAAGAGCGGGTGCCACTGGCATGATACGTATAGATGAAACCAACTACCAGGTTGCATCTCCTTTTGTTTTACCAGCAACCTCAGTTGATAGAGAAGCTGGTGATAAAATATCCTCCTATCTTAATACCACAAGGTTAGCAATAATCATATAAAATTTATGTGCTTATACATGATTTTCTATATAGTTTAGGGTAAAATGCTATGCATAGTTGGATACTGTAAATTTAACCCATATTGAGCTTGAAAATTTTATATGATTGACCCCCCATAGATTGAAAATCAGGTTCCACCCCTCCTCAACTTCTATAACTGAAATTAGGCTCCTATGAATTCATGTTTTTCTTCAAGAATCATAAATAAATTGGTATTACAATAAAAATATTTAATGTAGGAGGCCAAAGTCAAAAATATTACCAGCAAGTACTATAACGGGATCCCGACCAGCTCCTCGTGTGTCAGCATTCTCTTCGAGAGGACCCAATTCATTAACACCACATATTTTAAAGGCACAATTCATACCATAGAAGGAAAAATCGGTATCGGGATCGGGATCGGCACCGACCGATTCCGATCCGGATCGGAAAAATCGGTCTGGATCGGCCGAATTGGATCGGAAAATCGGACTTTTTTGCCATAACGTTGTTTTACACTAAAATAAGCACAAATCCATCTGCCAACTTAATTCCGTGATTTATAAGCACAAATCCACTTCAGTCCAGTCAAACCAAAAAACAAAAAGTTAATCGGTTGTTGAATAGAGTACAAATTGCAAATGATATATAGAAATGAGTCTTGGTTTTTAACAAGAAAGTTTATGTGGTGTGTTGGAGTGAAGTTTGGTCCCCATGCTAAACGGTGCAAGTTCGATTCCCAGAGCTGTCAAAAAAAATTTTGGAGTTTGGTTATTTCTCGTTCGGCCGTTTCGGTGGAATCGGTCCGAAACGGACGAAATTTGGTTGGAATGAGACCGGAACGGATGAATTATACCGGAATTTGGCAGGAACGGTCGAAATTTGACGAAATTTTCACTACCGTGTAACTCAGCCTGAAATCAGATCGGTACCGTCCGATCCCGATCCGGAACGGCCGATTCCGCTCCGGAACGGCCGATTTTACCTTCTATGATTCATACAATAGTTAATGAGAGCCCTGTGTACCAAAATTTAAATATATAAGCTAACTTATATAGGGCTAAATTGTAGCATGATGTAGCAGCAACATGATTCAATATACTGGCAGCATGGTCTCCGGCAAAAGATAAGAATATGCAATTTAATGTTTTGTCCAGTACTTCTATGCATAGAAGGCAAAATCGGCCGTTTCGGAGCGGAATCGGCCGTTCCGGATCGGGATCGGACGGTACCGATCCGATTTTAGGCCGATTTACGCGGTTATTGAATATTTCGTTAAATTTTGGCCGTTCCGGCTTCATTCCAGTCAAATTTCGTCCGTTCCGGTCTCATTTCGTCTAAATTTCATCCGTTTCGGACTGAAATAGACCGATTCCACCGAAACGGTCGAAACGCTAATTAACCAAACTCAAAAAAAAAATTTTGCGGTCTCTGTGATTCGAACTCACGCCCTTCAGGGTGGCAACCAAACACAACTCCACCACACCACACGATCTTTCTTGTTTAAAACTACAACTCATTTCTATATATCCATTTCAACTCATTTCTATATATCCATTTAGTTGTAATGCTTGTATTATATTGTATTAGTAGATTATTTGATTGTAATAATTTTTCTAAATTTTTTTATCAATTTTTTTCTATTTTTTTAGTGTAAAACAAGTTTTTGCCAAAAAAGTCCGATTTTCCGATCCGATTCGGCCGATCCCGACCGATTTTTCCGATCCGGATCGGGATCGCTGGGTGCCGATCCCAATCCCGATACCGATTTTTCCTTCTATGTTCTATGGCATGTCCCCATGTCACTGGCATGGCCGCTTTAGTAAAAGCAGTGTATCCGACATGGTCTCCTTCAGCAATCAAATCTGCAATTATGACTACAGGTTATAGCAGACATGTGTTTTCTTTAATTGGCAGTTTAAAAATCTTTGTTTTTTAGTTTTTATAATATCAGTTACAAATGATTTTCATATTTTGGTTCAGTTTAATAATTATTCCCACCTGTACAGATTTTTTTTTGCAAACAATACACTATGATGCACATATACCATATTATTTCTTTTCCAGCAACAAATTTGGACAAGAAAGGCAACACTATAAGTTCTGATCCAGAAGGAACTCCGGCAAATCCATTCGATTTCGGGTCAGGATTCATAGACCCGACCCGCATTCTAAACCCGGGTGATTTTCCTTACGCAAGTGATGGAATTTGGTACGCGTTTTGTTGGTCTGGTTTATGGTTTCCCCGCTAAGGTTTTCTTCACATAAACGTAATAGATCTCAACGAGGCTAATTCATACAAATAGTTTCTCTTACCATTAAAGTACTGTCACTACCCTAATGGACTAAACTAGATCATTGAAGTTAGATGAAGAGATAATAAATCACAAAAATATTTCGATTCAACAACAAGAAATCATAATCAACAGAAATATATATATGAAAACATCAAGAGTAACAAGGTTTACTGCCTAGCCCTAAGAAAAAGGAACTTAGCCGCGGAACGGCATAGTTACAAGCACTCACCTCTTCTCACTTGAATCAAATCTAACCCTAATTACAAAGATAAGTTATTCTTCTGCCCAGGGGCCTTATATAGGAGTGGAGGGACGTCCGGAGATTGAGTAAGGGCTAAGAAACTGATCTGGATATAGCTGTCGGCAGTTATTTCTCAAGGGGCGCCTTCAGTTACGGTCCGTATTAGGACCTTGTCGCTGAGGGTATTAGTGCTTCTCACGCTATCTCCTAGTCTGTGCTAGGCTTGGTCCGTATTAGGCAATACAGACCGTAACAGAGACTTCGTCGATAAGCGTCGCTGATCCGATTGACCTGATTCTAGCTTCATTTGGTGTAAAATAGTCCCAAAACTTATTTTCTGTAATAAACATAAAGAATGGTGACAGTAGCTTTTTTCTCTAATAAATTAAACATAAGTGTGAGAAAATATGCAAAACCTAAGCCAAAATCCTACATAAATCATTATTAATTTGACTCTGATCACGCCTCCCAACTTGAATTGTTGATTGTCCTCAAGCAACGACATCCCAGCTGGTCAAAGGTCCGGTCTAGGTTAAACCACACAATCTCAAGGACTTATTCAAAATTAAATTAGAACTTGGGTTTGGTACAATTGACATGACAATAAAAATTTAGAACTCTAAAATATTCATGACCTCTCCCTTGAACAATTTATTCACCCCATGATTGACCTCATTGTGCTTACCCCAGAAAAATTATTATCGAATAATTTTCTTCACAAATATCCCTAAATTTGAAAGTATTAATTTTCCCTTAGATTATAAATGAATCCCTTCCAATCAATAGGAATTCTAATGATATAAATTTTGATTTTCCTTCCCAATTGATTGGAGCAAAGTATGACAACCAAGTGTGTTGGTACTTGTGACTATTTTTGAAAAATTAAATATGTACAAAATTTAAATTTGGGAGGTTTTATCGAGCCTATTGGTAACCAGTCTTGTGTAGGCACCCGTACTCTTTTTTATCCTCCATCTTTTATTCTATTTTTTTCTTTTTCTGAATTTTTCTATTTTTTTGGATTTTTCTCATTTCTGATTTTTTTGTATTTTTCTATTTTTCTGAAAAATTAAATATTTTTGTGTCACAAGCACCATGATTACACACAATTCCAAGTATTCATTCATACAAGGAATTATTGCATAGTTTTGCTAGGGGTGTATCTATAATAAATGGGTATTCCAAAACACTATCAAGCTTAAAAGACTTTGCAAAAATAAATTAATCAACAATAAAAATTTGTAGGGTTTGCGGATTTGGGTCAACTTTCATGGTTAGCAATTAATTGTTCACTTTGAGATCACTAATTATTTTAACAACTCCGAATTTTTGGTATCACGGCCAATTGTCTAAACTCTAGCCTAACTCAATTCAAAACAATTCCCTATTTGATTAACCTACTCCTAAGGAAAAATAAAAATGCAAGATAGCTAAAAAGCTCAATTTAATCATCCTAAGATTTTTGGTAAAGCCTCCAACCCTAGTAAAAAATTGAGTAAAACTACTAGCACCTAAGAAATTAAAATGCGAAATTTTTTAAAGATACATGGTCAATTTACCTTCCTACCCCCGAATAAAATTGAGCATTGTCCCCAATGCTCGAGAGATTAAAATAAAGGATGTAATAAAGTAAAAAGACCGGGGAATGATATAACTCACTGCACCTCAATCTTGAGGTGGTGGAGGTGGTGGTGGACGATGAATCTCCTTGTAGAAAGATGGGTCGAAAAGTCCGTAGAGCGGTGGCTGGTACTGGAATTTGGAGTCGAGGGCGAACTAGTAGTACTGTTGGTTGAGGTAGCGCGCTTGCTGGATCTCGCGCCTACCTCCGTCAACGCTCCTCCAGATTGCTTCCATACTGTTGCGAACTTGATCGACCTCTTGGTGAAGTGAGGAGAGGTTTTGCTTAATCCGCTAGTTGCTCTCTTGCTAGCGTGTGGCGAGATCTTTAAAAATTCAGGTTCATTCATTGCACAGCTTGGATGAACTAATCATATTCACTTATAGGGGCATCAGATGGTGCAGAGAGGAAGGCAGTGGTGGCGGATCCAAGGAGAGGCGGTGATGAGTGCGGTGGTGATGGTGATCGGCTACAAGGAGGTGGGCTCGGTCTCGGCAAGGAAGGAAGAGGGAGGCAGAGGAAAGATAGAGGGAGAGAGAATAGAGAGAGAGAAAGATGGAGGTTTAGGAATTAAAACTGAAGGGTTTAACGGTTATGAGTTGTGATTCGCACGAGATTTCAAATGTCTCTTCGTTAACGGGTTCACATCTTCCGGATTAGCCTTTATTCGGACCGTATTGGGTGATACGGTCCGTATCCGATTCATTATGTATAATACCGATAACTTCCTTCAGTCTTAACTTCTTTGAATACGGACCGTATTGGGAAATACGGGCCGTATTCACCACTTCTCTCTTCTTACTCTCCTTCTTTCACCCCGTATCCACTAATATGGTCCATATTGATTGATACGAACAGTACCAGAGGGTATTTTCCTGTCTTCCGTGGTGTCTTTAATCGAGTCCTTCCTCTGATATGTTTACCTGATCATAGGAAAAAGGTGGATATGAGTTGTTTCTCTGTTAAGGTCCTAAATAAACTATAAATAAATATTATGAAAAATATAAAAATGGCCTTGGGTTGCCTCACAAGAAGCGCTTGTTTAAAGTCATTAGCTCGACCCCTTGTTTCATTGAGATTTCAGATGAACCACGAACTGTTTTATCTTCACCTTCCGACCATGGACCGCATCGTAGTTCTCCCAAGAACTTTTTGGTGTGATAATGTTGAGAACTGTTGGAAGAGGCCTTGATTCTATTATTGGAACTATGGTTTCTTCCAGTTTGATAGAAATTGAAGTCAACAGAGGATCGAAAAGCTTGTTTTCATGCGGTTGTGTGTACCAACTCTTTTCTAATTCTTGCGTTTCCTCCATTGTCTAATCTTCAAGTAGGATGTGGTATATGGGAATGGTTGGGCTAAGGCTTTTGATGTCATCAATTTTGTCGCCAATAGCTTTTCGGTGCATCTCGAGTATGTTGACGAGCTTACTGGCTTGAACTTTATCGAGCTGAGAACTGACAACCACCGGGTAGGTTTGGTTGGGTCTCAGGAATTCGTAGCGGAGGTTGGATGGAAGAGGTTTGAGCTCGAGTTGTGGATGAGAAGTTGTTTTCTCCCTTTTCTTCACTTTGCTACTGACCGTGCTAGGCGACACGGACTGCGGAATTTTAGATTTGGGGGATTCTTCCTCTTCTTTTGTTATGACAGTGGAACAACTCGCACAAGTTTTAGCCTAGGCTTCATCAGGTTCAGCGGTGTTGTGTTGCTCGAGTTGCCTTTCGTCGTCTTCCCCTCTAAAAAGGTTGTCCAGTTCCTCCATACCCATGGATTCTCCTAATTCATCATATGGATATTTTTCCTCCTCAAATTCATCCATGATACTCAAATTAAAGACACGATCAATGTCAGAAGGGTATTTCAAAGCTCTGTTTATGTCGTAGATCGCCTTGTCTTTTCCGACATTCAGTGAAAATTTTCCATTCTTAATATCAATCATTGCTCTGCATCTGGCGAGGAATGGTCTTCCAAGGATGATTGGAATGTGTTCATCTTCTTCCATGTCAACAACAACAAAATCTCCAGGTATCGAGAAGTCTCCAACTTTGATCGGTACATCCAGCAACACACCTTCAGGATATCGAATTGATCGATCGGCTAGTTGCAGTGCAATTTGTGTCGGTGAAAGTTCTCCACATTCCAATTTGTCGAACACCGCCTTTGGCATTAGACTCACACTTGCTCCCAGATCACATAAAGCCCTCATAAAATTCGTCGTGCCAATTGTGCACGGTATCGAGAAGCTTCCCGGATCTTTTAACTTTTCCAGTAATTTTCTTTGCACGAGCTCACTACATTCCCGATTGAGCAGGATTGTTGAGAATTCTTGGAGTTTGTTGCGATTTGAAAGGATCTCCTTCAGAAACTTAGCATACGAGGGTATGCTTGCAATTGCCTCGGTGAAGGGGATAGTGACTTGTAGTTGCTTGAGCGTCTCCATGAAACTCGCGAATTGTGGCTCCATCTTATGCTTGACTGGCCTTGGAGGGAATGGCAGAGGTGGCTTGTAGGGTGGTGGTGAAATTTATTCAGGTTCGGTTTGTCGCTCGTCTCCACCTACGGTGTCATTCTGCTCCTTAATAAGGTCTGCCTGCAGTTCGAATACGGGCGACTCCGGTTGTTGCGGCTCGTATTCTTCAGAATGTGATGGCTCTGCATGTATCTCATTGGAAGTTAGATCGGGCATAGGAGGTCCCTTGTAAGCTGTGCCGTTCCTTAGTGTGATGTTCTTGCAACTCTCTTTAGGATTTTCTTCCGGTTGGCCCGGAAATTTGCCTTTTTCGCGTGTGATGCTTGAGAGTTCTTTTGCCTTCTTGGAGATGTCACCCTCCAAGTCCTTGATGTGGTTTACTAACGTTTTGATCGTTTGCGTGACTGCGGCGTTTGTCTTGTCTTGCTTCTCTAGGAATCTCTCCATTAGTGATGTGATGTCAGGTTGCTGTGGTTGGTTGTACTGCCTCGGTTGGTAGTTCGGTTGAGGTGCAACAAGTCTTTGATTGTTTGCGTATGAGAGATTTAGATGGTTTCGGTTGTTCGGATGGTACGAATTATAGGCAGGCTGAGGTTGAAAGCTGTTGTCGATGGTGTTTACTTGCTCTATTTCTTCCTCAGTTTCTGTCACGTTCGTACATTCAGTCATCTCATGCGCTCCTCCACAATAGCCCCATGTTGTTGCGGCATTGACTGCTGCTACCGTTCGCTGCTTGGTCTGCTTGTTGAGTACCATTTGCAAAGCATCGATTTTTGCGCTTAGTATGGATATATCATCTACTCGGTGCATGCCAGGTGTTGGAGTTGGCTTCTTGGGCTCATGAGTCCAGTAGTGTTGGTTGATCGCGATCTCTTCAATTAGGTTGTAAACCTCGTTAGGTTCCTTGTTCATTATTGCTCGTCCTGCGGAAGCATCAATAAACAACCTATCGGTAGGGTTTAGACCACTATAAAAAGTTTGAACAATCAACCATCTTTCTAGACCATGATGTGGACAACACCTTAACATATCCTTGTATTTATCCCATGCTTCACACAATGATTCACCATCCCTTTGTTCAAAATTAGTAATTGCTTTTCTAAGTCTTGAAGTTTTAGAAGTTGGAAAATATTTTGCACTGAACACACTAAACAATTGGTCCCAAGTTTGAATGGAATTGGTCGGTAAGGAAAACAACCATGCTCTTGCTTTATCTTTTAATGAGAATTGAAATAGTCTTAGCCTGATTGCTTCATCGGTAACTCTGTTGATCTTTATCGTCTCGCATATCCCAGGGAAGATCTGCAAGTGAAGATGTGGATCTTCATTTGGAAATCCTCCAAATTGCTGTTGCGAAACCATATTTATGAGAGCTGGTTTGATCTCAAAATTACGGTTCGTGACAGTTGGTGGGTTTATGCTAGAATTAGGATCATTCGCGTGCGGTACGCAATAGTCTCATAGAAGTTTGGGTCTTGCTGCATCGTGAACTTCATTATCACTATTGTCGTCTTGTCTTCCATTGTTGAAAGGTGGTTCGTTCGGTGGAATATTCATGTTGATCGAATCTGAGTCTTCTTCGCCTTCAGAATTACTCGAGGAAGAACTATAATTGGTTCTGACCGGTGATGTGAAAGCAAATTGTCCTCTCCTACTTGCAATCCTTAGGGATCTCCGTACGGATGATTCGGCCAGCGTGCAGTGTCCTAAAAAGGAAAAGAAATCTGAAAATTAAACTAAAAACTGAAAATAAAAAGAAAAACAAAAATAAAAACAAAAACGAAATTAAAAATAAAAGAAAAATAAAAATGCAGAAAATAAAAAGAAATCTAGGCGTCTCTAGTTAATTAGATTCAATGGTCAAAGCAAGGGCGTCTCGCGAGGCCTTGCACAATGAACCGTTATTCCCCGGCAACGGCGCCAAAAAGCTTGATCACTCAAAAGAGGGCAATATTTCTTTTAATATTTATAAACTCGGAAATGCTATCGGTTCGGACTGCAAGTGCACAATCCTATCGAGTAGTATATTCGAGGTCAATCCACAGGGAATATTGGTTCAGAGTTTTGAGCGATCGAATCACAATCTTTCGAAAGGCTAGACGAAATCTGAAAATTGAGAGATGTTGTTGTGATCAATGTAAATCAAGAAACAATTAAAATTAATTAAAATAAAGATAGAGATGAGAATTCCTAGGGTTTCGGCACACCATTGCCACTCAATCTGCCTTGATAATATATTCCTATTGCGTCTGATTTCCTGTTGTTGTTTAATGAAAGACACCACATAGGTCACTATGATTTATGTTACGCAAGAATGACATATCTTTCACCGAGATTCTACATAGGACACTGCGAGTTTCCTTACGCAAATGACTGATCTCTTAAATACACAAGTTACTACACAGATCACTGTGATTTTCCTTACGCAAGTGATGGAACTTGGTTCGCGTTTTGTTGGTCTGGTTTATGGTTTCCCCGCTAAGATTTTCTTCACATAAACCTAATAGATCTTAACGAGGCTAATTCATACAAATAGTTTCTCTTTCCATTAAAGCACTGTCACTACCCTAATGGACTAAACTAGATCATTGAAGTTAGATGAAGAGATAATAAATCACAAAAGCATTTCGATTCAACAACAAGAAATCATAACCAACAGAAATATATATATGAAAACATCAAGAGTAATAAAGTTTACTGCCTAGCCCTAAGAAAATGAACTTAGCCGCGGAACGGCATAGTTACAAGCACTCCTCTCTTCTCACTTTAATCAAATCTAATCCTAATTACAAAGATAAGTTATTCTTCTGCCCAGGGGCCTTATATTGGAGTGGAAGGACGTCTGGAGATTGAGTAGAGGCTGAGAAACTGATCTGGATACAGCTGTCGGTAGTTATTTCTCAAGGGGCGCCTTCGGTTATGGTCCGTATCAGGTGATACGGTCCGTATTAGGACCTTGTCGCTGAGGATATTAGTGCTTCTCACGCTATCTCCTAGTCTGTGCTAGGCTTGGTCCGTATTAGGCAATACGGACTGTAACAGAGACTTCGTCGATAAGCGTCGCTGATCCGATTGACCCGATTCTAGCTCCATTTGGTGTAAAATAGTCCCAAAACTTGTTTTTTGCAATAAAACATAAAGAAGGGTGACAGTAGCCTTTTTCTCTAATAAATTAAATATAAGTGTGAGAAAATATGCAAAACCTAAGCCAAAACCCTACGTAAATCATCATTAATTTGACTCTGATCAGTGCCCACCCCCTCCCCCCATTTTTGATTCACTGTTAGAGAGTCTGCGCGGGAAACAATGCGGCTGCAATTTGAAGACGACGAGGCTGGAAATACAAAATCAAAAGGGTGCCCTACTGATTTGTGAATTTGGACTCGAAGACGGTCGAGAGGCGGGGTTGGGTCATTCTCTGGAAAAAAAAAATACAAAAAGAAAGAAGAAAAAGTAGAGAAAAAGAATTAGGTCTCTTGGCTTTCAACTCCGCTATACGCTCCGCCATCAAATTGGCGATCTCCTCATCTGACGTGGCTCTCTCCAGCTCAGTGGTGCGTGAATTTCATGCTACTGGAGCAAAGAGAATGGGAGGAGGCCACGGACATGATGGCGGCTACAACTATGAGCATGCAAAGCACATGTACAACCTGGGGAGGATGAAAAACCAGCAGCTGAAGATGAGTCTCTTTGTTTTCAGTTGCTTCAGCATAGGCGTTGCTGTGCCGGTTTATGCTGTTGTTTTCCAGCAGGGAAAAACCGCCTCTGGTTGATTATGCTACCTTAACGGGTTTTGTCTTGTTTTGTTTTGTTTCGTTGGTTTCTCGGGCTCCTTTCTTGTTGGTGAATTGTAGAAAAAAGTGTAGAGAGATTCTACGTGGTAGGTTGGATTATAATACCCTGAATTGGTACATGTCCAATTGTCATACCTAATTGATTCTACGTGGTAGGTTGGATTGTAATACCCTTTGGGTAAAGTGGTTTGGTAATAATTTTTTATGTGTCGAAACATCAGTTGATGGATTCAGGTCAAGTGGATGAAAAAATAAAAGAGAGGCGGGGTTGGGAAGTTGCTAGTCACAACCTTGTTACTGGCTGGCTTCTACGTATTCAAGCATATTCTAATTAATAAATCCCCTTTTCGGTTATTGCTTGATTTTTCTGTGATGCCTTCTATGGCTGTTTGTGTTTCATATCGGGCTCGGTTCTGATTTGTGTGAATGTGGTTAAGCCTTTCGTGGCTTTCGAACCCTTTATG
Source organism: Carex parvula (assembly GCA_025461045.1). NCBI lineage: Eukaryota > Viridiplantae > Streptophyta > Magnoliopsida > Poales > Cyperaceae > Carex > Carex parvula. The sequence goes on along the minus strand of JAJGRW010004036.1, from coordinate 116,666 downwards.
CTTTTTCATATGTATGTACCACTGGTACCGGTTCAGACCTGAATTGGTACATGTCGAATTGTCATACCTAATTGATTGTAGTTGTTTAAATAGTAAGTTGGTTCAGCCAATTCTCAAAATTAGTTCCTTGTTATACATTTTTTTAGTTTTTGAAGTTGTGTACCGGTGTTTGATTATGTGCACTTAAGGTGTTCGTGAAATGACATAAGTGCACAAGCTTTTAGTAAACTGATATAATTTTCTTTGTTTGGTAGTTATAGTGTTTAGAACTGATTTTAAAGTTAGGAGGAGTTATAAAATGTGGAAGTTTTTAGTAAACAATACAGGTAAGTTTATCAAATAATTGGAAATTTCAATAGTGGACCAAAACGATACTGAATTTGGAATAAGGGGCAAAATGGTTAATAACTAATTGGGTATATTTTTAAAAGGTAAAATTGAAAATTGGATATAGTAATAAATTAGGTAAGTTATGATGGGTAAATAACTAATTTTTAAGTTAGGATGGGAAAATATCTAAATTCAGAGTTTATGATGGGTATATATCTAAAATTTCTCAAGAAATAAAAAGGGACCAAGAAAAGAGAAAATCAAAGAGACATGTGAGCTCCAATTTACATGTTCTTAGAACAGTACCAAAATTAAATAGTTTGCACATATAGGTAAATTCTTTACTTTATGTTATCTAGCAAAGTTAATTTTTCTATTTGATTTGTTAGTTTGCAGGATTCGATCCTTTTGAAAGAGAATTTCCCCTATTTATGTTTGATAATGTATATGATTTTAGATTGGAATGATCATGTATAATGTAATATACCAAATCCATGCTCCATATCACTTTCATCATAAATTTTGCTTCTTTGCACTTCTTTCTTACTGATGAAACAGACAAAGACTCCTAAAGGCTATGTTGATAAAGAGGTTTATAATTGGAATTCGACCTCTATGTTACTTGTTCATAGCAACAATTGATCCAACTTGGTTAAAAGGACAGCTTATCTTCTATCATTTATCCTCTCTTTTTGTTTCAATTTGAGCACCGATATAAATAAGGGTACTGGTCCAACTGATGCATCATTGTTATCTTCTATCATTTACACCCATCATTGTTATCCATATTTGCAAGGAAAAGGGTACTTACGGCTGATGCATTTTATTTATTACAATATATAAAAAATATTATTCAAGTTTAGGTGTACATAAAATACGGCCATTGTTATCCATATTAATTTGCAAGGAAAAGGATGTATGAAAATCTGAGTCCATATTCTATGTATCCCTATTCTTCGTCTTAAAAAAATAAAATAAAATCTTCCTATAAAAACCATCAGTGCATGTTCTCCAAAGCTCACTAAACCAAATTAATATATGACAAGTGCTCTAACAGAGGAAGGAAACAACCCAACAAAATATTGAGCAATATTGCTTTTCGTTTATTTTTAATTTTCAAGCACCATGTTTTTTAGTAAGCTTTTCTCGTTATGGCCAATAGTCGTCGGTCTAATGCTATCTTGTTTGTTCTCCATTCCCTGTGGGGCCAAGATTCATCACCATACCTTTGTTGTAAGTGATTTCTTTACTATTATTTAGACAAGATAGGCCCGGAAAGTAATTTTTCTTTTTTCATATTTAAATTTTGTTAATTAAAATGTTTATCTTACAGTTCATACTATGGAGATTATTTTAAATTGTTTGGATCAATTGGTCGAACTTTTTAAGCGGATATATAATTAATTCATAGCAGTATATATTGTTTCGTGCTATGTAAACTACCGTAGCCTCACTCATGTCATCTTATCATGCATGTTGCATTCTTTGGTGTTGTTTATCTCCTCTTAAAAATATCTACTTGTAACGTTGCTTGCTCTTTCTTTATCTCTTTTCTTTTTCTATATATTATTTTGTCATTGCCAGTGCCAACCAAATAGACTTGATAGCTACTAGCTCACTCAGATAAAAAAGTCACGCTTTTCTCTCACGAGAAAAGGTTACGCCCCTCAAGCATCTATCTCCCTTCAACTAGTTCAACTATTAACTATCTTTTTTTCAATATATTCCAAGTCAAAAAAAAAAAACAAATTCTTTCACCATTCATTTTTTTTCTCTAATCATCTCTCAAAGATCTATGAGGAAATTTTGTGAATTTAAAACAACGAATGTCTTCTAATCGATTTTTTTTTCAAATGAGATCCATGATAAAGTACTTTTGAGTTATATTTGTAACGTTGATTATTTTTTCTTCTTGACATGTTAGGTTTAAAGACACCATATGCTTGATATAAACACTTGATATGTAATGTATAAAAACTGTGCTTGAACCTTTTAAATACTTGCACTCAAGGGCGGAACTAGAAATTATGATAGAGGTGGCTGAAAATTAAAAGTGATGAGGTGGGATTTGAACCCAAATCCTCTCAACCACAAAATAAAGCTCTAACCACTAGGCTACAACTAAACATTTGCTATACATTGATGGGGGTTGAACTATATAAAAGGTTTTGAAAAAATAAAATTGCTCTAAATTTCAATATACATAATTAAAATTTTGAAATCATAGGGGTGGCTTAGCTTTGACTGAGCGTTAGATCCGCCCCCGCTTGTACCCACTCGTTTTGCCCTACAATCAATCTCATCCATTTTATCGACGATCTGTAAGGAATTTTGTGAACCTAAAACTACGAATGTCTTCTACTTGATTTTCTTTTTCAAATGAGATTCATGATAAATTACTTTTGAGTTATATTCGTATCGTTGTTTTTTTTCTTCTTGATACGCTATGTATAAAAACTTGATATGCTAGGTTTAAATACTTAATATGCTAGATTTAAAGACTTGCATACGTAGGTTTAAAGACTTGATATGCCATGTATAAAGACTGCACTTTGGATCTTTTAAAGACTTGCACCAACTCATTTTTTTTTCTTCGATCAGTGTCGTCCATTTTTCTAACGATCTGTGATGAATTTTGCGAAACTAAAACTATGTACATATTTTACTCAATTATCACTTTCAAAGGAGATCCATAATGCAGTATTTTGAGTTATATTCGCGTCACTGTTTTTTCTTTTCTTGATATGTTATGTATAAAAACTTGATATGCTAGGATTAAAGACTTGATATGTTAGGTTTAAATATTTGCATATGTAGGTTTAAAGACTTGCATGCGCCAACTAGCATTAGCTGTAAATGAACCAGCAGCCTTCTAGAATACAGTCCTAGCTGTAAATATTTTTTTAATATTATGGTAACAAAGTGATTTTATTCACATAGTTCAGTGGTACAAATGTACAATACTTTTATTTGCAGTAGTACAAATGTACAATACTTTTATTTGATTTGATAAATGTACAATACAAATCCATACATACAAAAGTAAATTAGAAACTATATTGATAATTTATAAAATTATTCAAAGCTGTGTACGGAACCAATTCAAGGATTAATCAAGTAATTTCTGAGCTTTGCTCTTGTTCTATATCACAGTGCCACCATTATATATCGTCGTTCTCATTTTCCTCATATTCACTCATCTCTCTAACTTATACTACATTTCAATACGAATTCACAATCGCAACATCTCTGACATCATAAGAACAACACGATTCGGACGAGGTTTTGGAAAAAATTCGCTCGGGTGAGAAAATTACAATAAAACTGGCTCGTCTTCATCCGATTCAGGCATGCATGCAAATCTTCCCAAAGGAAACAATGTGAACTCAAATAGTGGAAAGAAATGGTCAAATCTTCTATGCTTTTCTAGCAAGTATGCATCACAAACCAACTAGTGGTCGGTATACCAGTTCAAAATAATATTTATTTACAACGAAACCAAACTATGAACTTGTAACTTGATATATATATATTTACTTTTTTGGTTTTTCCCTTAAACAGATTCAAGAAGCTAGCTACACCCGGCTCTGCAATAATACAAAGAGCATTCTAACTGTCAATGGATCATATCCGGGACCCACTATCTCCGCTTGCAAAGGTGACACAGTCTATGTCAAGGTCATCAACAGAGGGAACAAGAACATCACCATCCACTGGTACTATACACACATAGTACATGCATAAAGAATCTGTCTTTTGCTCTATTAATTAAGGAATTATTTCAATCCATGCAAGACTAACATGTAATCATCTAATTTCTATATATAGGCATGGCGTAATCCAGCCGAGGGACCCATGGTCAGATGGACCAGAATACATTACTCAGTGCCCTATCCAGCCAAGGTCCAACTACACCCAACGAATCCAACTTACGGAAGAAGAAGGCACGCTCGGGTGGCACGCACATAGCGAATTTGATCGTGCTACTGTTCACGGTGCTATTGTTATTAACCCGAAGCTGGGAACCACCTTCCCCTTCCGCAAACCCCATAAAGAATTCACGCTAATTCTAGGAGAGTGGTGGAACAAAAACATAACAGATATGTACCAAACTGCAATTGAGTCTGGCGGTCTATTCGATGAGTCTGATGCCAACACAATCAATGGACAGCCTGGTGACTTCATGCCATGCTCAGCAAATGGTAATTTATTGTTCCCGGTATAGGAAGTTGTTTATTTATAAAGCAAGTTGTTAGTGCTTCATAACATGGAAATTCTCTTTGACAATGTGTGTTACTTTACAAATTAAACAAAATTAGCAACCAAATTTATTATTTTTTTTCAAATATAATGTGGTCTAACTACATATATTTTTAATTTTTATTTTTGTTGCAGAAACTTTTAAGGTACAAGTCGAACAAGGCAAAATGTACCTCCTCCGTGTAATAAATGCAGCCATGGAAAATGCGTTCTTTTTTGGGGTTTCCGGCCACAATGTAACGGTGGTTGGAACCGACGCCAGCTATACGAAGCCTTACGTGAATGAATTTATCATGATCACCCCGGGCCAAACGATGGACCTCCTCTTACAGGCCAATCAATTCCAAAACTCTTCTTCCCCATTCCGTTATTACATGATCGCGGCCCTATACTTCGATGGAAGTTCTGCAGCCTCTAGAGATTGGAATGAGGCTGTAGCTATTTTAGAATACAAAACTAATCATTTCTCGCCATCAATAAGACCGGTTTTCACCTCCTTACCATACCACAACGACACTAATGCATCAGCTGCGTTCACTAGCGGTCTTCGCTCGCTTGCCAGCTCAGATCACCCAGCTATCGTAACCCAAACTGTCGATGTCAAAATGTATATCACGATATCTTCGAATGAACAATTGTGCCCTAACAGCTCATGTGATGGTGCAAAGGGTACTAGGTTTGCTACCAGTATGAACAATGCTAGTTTCCAAAACCCAAAAATTGATGTGCTAGATGCATATTACAATTCTATTGCCGGTGTGTACACCACTAACTTCCCTGACAAACCACCGCTCTTCTTCAATTTTACTGATGCACAATATCAAGAGAATGAAAAATTTGTTGATAAATCGACAAAAGTGAAAGTGCTCGAGTATAACACGACCGTGGAGATTGTGTTTCAGGGCACTAACTTAGGAGACGGACAAGTTACCCATCCAATACACTTGCATGGCCACAGCTTCTATGTCATTGGAAGTGGAACCGGCAACTTTGACAACACAATAGATCCTTTGAGTTACAACTTGGTCGATCCGCCATATCAGAACACTTTGGGTGTGCCGAAGAACGGTTGGGCAACTATCCGCTTTAGGGCAGCTAATCCGGGTGAGTTTATTCTTTTTCCTTTTTTTCTTTTAAATATCAAATTTATTAAATCTTTTTATTGATTTAATTTTGACAATCAAAGGTGTTACATAACTACAATGAGAACGATTTGTTTGGCAATATTTGATTAGATAGTTGGTCCCGACTAATTAAGTTGATCAGCAAAATTAATCAAATAGTAGATTAGTTATTGTTACAAATTGTTGTTTTGAGTGTTTTTCAGACACTAATCCTGAACATATTTTGGTTTTACAATTAATTAGGAGTTTGGTTCATGCACTGTCACTATGAAACACACTCAATTTGGGGAATGGATACTGTGTTTATAACAAAGGATGGTAATAGTACAGAGGCAAAAATGCTGCCTCCCCCTGCCGACAAGCCTCCTTGCTAATTTTACTAAAGCACTTTATTATGTTTTTTTCAAAGGTGAGTTTGCACTGGTTAATTTATTGTATATTATAAAAAAAATACTTTTGAAATATCTTTTCCTCGTTAAAATTATGGTTGGATTATAATTTGTTACAGTTGTAAATGGATTAACAGGTGAATAAAGATGGAGTATATGAAAACAACAGCAGAGTATAAGCTTGATTGGAGAACAGGGAAATGCAAGATTTAAAGGAGGTGTTATGAGTTGTAACAAAAAACTAAATCAGAAATTAAGTAGAGTTTATTGTCACTTGGGCTTCTTTACTTGTACTCCCAATTACTTGTGGTAATTAATTTTAGTTGATTTACTTGAATGGTATACAAGATCCATTGATGAATTGTTTCTAGGCCCAAAATGAAACTCAGGTAATTGAGCTTATATGGAAAAATTATCTTTTAGGCCCAAAATGTATCTCAAGTAAACGGGCAAAAGTTTGACTTCATACCGTGCACCAGTCACATATTTCTTATTATTTTGTCTTTAATAGTTCTGCAAAACCTTCTGAGTTTTGAGCATACCACAAAATTCTCAATTGAGAATTCAAAAAAGATATATCTTTGCTGGTAAACAACAAGTGAGGTATTGAATTAATTATCGTCATAAACTGACAAGTTAGAAGACTGAATACTTCTTATGTTCTTGCTATATATTCTTTTATATATTAATAAAGTATCAAATAGAAATTTTGTAAATTTAAAATGAGTTTTAGTATAAAAGCCAATAAATCATGCCTCTAATTTGAATATACATACCTAACGTTTGTGTGATGAGTTTTTAAAATTTAGAAGAGTAAATATGATATTATAAATGTTAGAAAGAAAAATTTATAATTTCAATAATTTAAAAAAACATACATAAAAATTTTCAAAGGTCCCTAATTCAAATCCTTTACAAACAAGAAGCAAGATGCATCTTTTCTTTCATAGTATCTAGAAGCTGCTTGATTCTTCCAGAAAATAATATGATTCCAAATCTACCTATTCCATTTTTTCGAAACCCTGATAGTGGTTTTTCCAAATAAAAACGCCTGGGAAAATTATTACCAAATTATGCATTTAATTTAAAGAAAGCAAAAAGATTCAAGGAGCCAAATTTAATGAAACCTAGCTCAAGGTGTTTTATAAGTCCCCAAAAATTCATAGTGTGACATAGTTCACACTGAACTAATACACAGATCAATTAGTCCTTATTGACTCTTGATTAAAGATGTTATAACATGAAAAAAAATATATAAGAACTAAATTAAATTTCACAATGGACCCATATGTCAGTGACCCACGCCTTCACCTGCCCCTGCCTTCTCTCTGACTCTGTCTCTACTCTATTTCTCTCTCTCACGAGCTCTCTTGCCTTCTCTCTTTTCTTGTGAATTCAATGTCGAACAAAGCCCCGAGACTTAGTGTATTGTTGACAAGTCCCTGTGGTTTCTTTCTTTTGATAAGCCTTCGAGCTCCTTGATTTTTCTAATTATGTGAATCGAGTATGGTTTAAACAACGAATCGGGTGCTTTAAATTGTTGATTTATCGCTTGACCACTCGAATTGATTTTTCTTGGTTTGGTGATTGCTATGCTTCATTAATATGTTGTTTAAACTAATTTCTCACTTGGGTCATGACCTTTAGACAAGTTATTGCGATTGAATCTTAGTTTTGAGTTTTAGATCAAAATTCTAAAATGTACACCGAGGTAAATGGGGTCAATTAATCTCCATTCCATGCCTTTGTCTCCTCCAACTGAGTGTTTGTATGAAGTCAACACCGCTCAGTTAAAATCTTTACCCCATGCTCGTTTCAACTACTGAAATCATTATGATTTGGGCCAGAAAATCATTATTTCAGGACCCAAAACTAAGATATACAAAGAAAAAAAAAATAAAGATATATGTCCATCAGAAAAAAATTTATCTATAGAAATTATTACATTGAGACGTACAAAAATAAAAAGAGTACCTCGTTTCTAACAAATATAGAAAGATCCACTACAACACTGGGACCCTTCTGCGACCGGCCAAATCGGTCACAGAAGGGTATGGCGCCGGTGGCAGAAGGGTAGTGCCGGTCGCAGAAGTCCCGGTCGCAGTTGCTCCGTCGCTGATGACCACCCTGCTGACGTCACCGGTCGTTGAAGGGTAAGGCGTCGGTCGCAGATGACCCTATAGCGACCAATGAAATCTGTCGCTGATGCTATATGCTGACGTGACGGAAGACCATCAGAGACCGATTGGCCGGTCGCTGATGGGCCCAGAATCGGTGGAAGATGGTTGATTTTTTTTTTAGCATTATTTTTGTTATTTTTCTTTTCCCCAATTGGTACGAAACGTACCAATCACCAAGCAATTTGAGCAGAATTCAAATATACAATTCACAAGCAATTCACAAAACTTTGTACCAGTTCCAATATACAATTCAATTATACAATTCAAATATACAATTCTGTACCAGTTCAAATTCACAAAACTCTGTACCAGTTCCAATATACAATTCAAATATACAATTATGTACTAGTTCAAATTCACAAAACTCTGTACCAGTTCCAATATTCAAATATTCAAATATAAAATTCAAATTCACATAACTCTGTACCAGTTCCAATATACAATTCAAATATACAATTCTATACCAGTTCAAATTCACAAAACCCTGTACCAGTTCCAATATTCAAATATTCAAATATATAATTCAAATTCACAAAACTCTGTACCAGTTCCAATATACAATTCAAATATACAATTCTATACCAGTTCAAATTCACAAAACTCTGTACCAGTTCCAATATACAATTCAAACATACAATTCACAAGCAATTTAAATATCCTAATTTACTAAAGTACAAAAGAACAATAAACAACAATAAACAAGTACCTAACATACCTATTACTGGTACAAGTTCCCATCTGATAAGAAAACAAAAAAATCTACAAAACAACACTAATACCAAACCAAGTGACACAACCAGCATCAGAGAGTTCCCCTGCCAAGCTTAATTTCACTATCTGACTATCTTTGATTCATGTAGTATTAAGACACTTTATGTTACTTTGTCACTTATTAAGTCAAGATTAGTTTCCATTTTGTCCATTCGAGCTCTAGTAGATTCAACACAGCACTTGTGCTTGCTCCTATGATTTTCATTGCTATTTTAAAATTTTCTACTCTTCTAATTTTTTTCCTAGTTTTGCAAATTGCATTTAAACCTCCTTTTTTTTTGTTACTGGTGCATTCCTGTTTTGTCAAGTTGACAGGCCAAATCCAAACACAACGTTCCCTATCATAGAAGTTCAAACTAAAATTAGGTTTATTTAACATGTCTTTGGATGAAAACTCGCAAAGTTAAACTGAAGTTTAGATCATTTTAGCAAATTATTAGGGTTTTGGCTTAGTAGTTAGTAATCATTTTCCATTACACTGTATATATATAGTGGTTCATCGAGTTGATCATATTGTCACCCGCATAGAACATGGCTGTACATTCATGAAATAGTTTATCTCCTCGTGATTTTGTAGTTTAAGTCTTTGAGTAGCACTGTAGCAGCCTAGGTAGCGTGAAAACTAAAAACAGCTAAATTAGATGGGGAAGAAGATTCTGACAGGTGTGACAATGAATCTAAGTGAATGGGCCGCAATTTAGTGGGCCTGTATTATTATTAATACTTATTTTCCTTTTAAATTGTTAGTCGAAGGACAAAAGGCTTCAATTGGTCCGTTGGAAAGGACAGGGTTGTTTGAGGCATAGTAATAGCTCATTCCTCTTTATTTTCATATTTTCTTATAGTAAAAAATAAAACTTATTTAATAACGAAAAATAATACCAGCATAATTATTTGACATAATTTTTTTTATATATTTTTTCTTTTTTTGTAAGTACAAAATAGCTTATGGCAAAAAAATCTGAGTTTCCGATTTGATTCGGCTCCGACCGATTCACCCGATTCTGATAAATTTATTATCTGGTTAATTAATGGGTTTGAATCCGATAAACTATTTGAACCCGATTTCTGCCCCCCTCTGGCAAAAATCCTGCATCCACCCCTGCCTGTAAAGGAGTCAGGATCTGAAGTAACTAAAATTTTGAGTTCAAATTCAAAACATCTAATCAGAATTCAGACCAATCTGATCCAAAGTAGAATGCATATGTTTTTTCATTAGGGTTTACAATTGATTGAAACAAAAATGCACTAATAACTTGGTTTTTTCCAAAAATTTGGAGAACAAAAAAATCATTTTTTTTTCTTTTTATCGTAAAAAATGTCAAAATAAAGTGCACAAAATTCGTAAAAAGAAAGTAATATTGGTAAAAAAATATTGCAGGCTTTTTGGATTTTTTTTTGTTCGTGAAAATTTTCACCAAACTGAAAAAAATAGAATAACAGACAAATTAAAAATCACTACAAGTACACAAATACACATTATAAAGAAATGTATAGCAATTCGGTGACAATTTCTAATTTAAAAGACGTATTTTTTTTAGATTTTGGGCTTGTACCAAGAGTAAGCCGTTGCAACAAGCCAATTCCTGCCAAATATTATAACATTTGAATTAAATGTCAAATATTATAATATTTTAATTGGAAACAAACAAAGTGGAGTAGAATGATTGAATTGAATATTAAATTTTATAAATTTTTTAAGTTGAATTTCAGCCTTTGAACTGAATGTTTGAATACGCTTTAGGGTATGTATAATTCAACGGAATTGACTATGTATAATTCAACGGAAATGTTGTTTCTAGAATTTTTCAAAAACTGATGTCATTTTATTTATTTATTATCAGTTAATGTTATTAATAAAAATTTCGGCTACAAATTAGTCTAGTGAAAATAAAGGTTAGTTCTGAAGCTTTTTTTTTTCTATGTTGGTTTAGGTAAGTTCTGGAGCGAGATAAACAGACTGAAGCATGCCCAAAATTTTAACAGTTCTATCTGGATAAATTAAGTGACAGTATTAAAGGCCTATTACATGAATGATGTATGTTACAATATTTTTTATATATTCTTAGTGCATGTAGTGAATATATAATTTTTTATTAATAAAATCCTACAAGAACGACTATCATAAAAATAAAAATTGTTCTGAACTGCAACCGCTTATTTTAAAATATGTCAACCCTTTCATATAAATAATCTTAATTTTTAATTAAAGAAAAGTTTAATTGACAAACAAATTAAATTCATTAACAAAAATATAAGCAATGCTATTTACAACTTTGGAATCCTTATGAAAATCACCAACGGTGGTTGTAAATATAAACAAATTTCAGAAAGCTAAAATAATATGACATTTATTAAAAAGCAAAAAAAAACATGACATCAATAAAATTGAAAAAAAAATGTGATTATAAAAAATCACAAGACTATATAATATCATTTTGAAAATTTAAATAGTGTTTCAGTAGACATGTAATATTGCAGGTATCTAAATCAAAGAAAGTAAACTAATTCAAAGATTAAAAAGAAAACTACAGAAAAAGAAAAGTAAACTAATTAATTGATAATACACGTGGAATAGTAATAGAATTTTGATAGCGACTGACTAATTAATTGACCATGCATATTCAGCCAAACCTAAAATATCGTTTAGTCAATTGCAACCAGGCCAATGGACCATATCTCAATTGAGCAACAACTTTTATAGCGAAGCTTCTAAAAGTATCACACTAGACCAGGCCAATGAAATTCATAGCGAAGCTTCTAAAACAGCAGCATCAAGTATCACACTAATTTTTTTTTTTCTTCCAACAATATTATAATATAGAAAAGAAAGAAAAGGAAATTCAAAAGAAAAAAAGCAAAATTTGCCTTTTTCATGATTCAACTGCCGATCAACAGTTCAGAACCTTACAATCTTAGCCGCACGTACGACCGTGTTCTCCTCGAGATCGCCTCCCACCCTGCTGCTTTATAATAAAAGGAACATTCGCGTGTTTGTCAGAGTACAGTGGTACCACAAAAGAGATGGCAGCACCAGCACAAGAAACCGGCTAGACCAACCCGCTTACGGCACCTGAAGCACCGGCTGACTGGCCTACTAGGCCCGACTGAACTAGTTGTCACTGGTGATGTCACCAATTTAAGTCATAACAAAACAGAGGATAAAGTTTTCAATAGAGTCCACGAAAACATTTAATTAGTCATAAGCAAATTTTGCTTCACACGTTTTTGGAGCTAGAATGTGATTTTGGAGCTATGTTTCTTTCATCTTATATTTTGCTTCATTTATACTGATTTTATCATAATTTTCTAAGCCTCACATTAATTCAACCCAAATAGAAATGCTTCATTCTGACCTCCGCTGGAAATAGGCCTCTGAATAAAACCTATTGTTTGTCAAGAATAAAAATGAATAGATAAAACAAAACATCAATTGAGTACTTTGACATTACTACAAAAACGCTAATTGTACACCGTACATCGTACACGGCTCCGAGCAACTTCTAGTAAAACAGTGTGTAAAGAAGGGAGGTGCGCGCGTAAAAATGAAATCAACCATACACACACACGGTCAGTTAAAATAGAATCCGTGTACGAAAAATAGCAACATTTGTACAAGGTTGCTTAATAAGCAACCGTGTACAATTGTGCCCCTTCATACACGGTTATTTTACATCAGCCGTATGATTCTACCAAATCTCCATACACGGTTTAAATTAACCCTTCAAGAATTAACTTTGTATTATTCATTCGTGATCTCTAAACCAACCCCGATTCAAAATTAATTTCTTGAAGGGACATCCCCTTACTATGTTTGTCTTTTACCTTCTCCTATAACTCAATTTAAGTCATGCCCCCTGCCTCTTGTCTCTTCATTTTCTCCCTAATTCCTCCTCTTTATTTTAAAATTTTGTATATGTATTCAAAACCGAATCCATATCCGCATAAATCATATTTGTATCCATATTTGTCTCTGCAAACTATCTGTATCCGAATATTGTAATCCACAAAATTCGGATACGGACAGATAATATATGATCCGTTTGCACCCCTATATATGTTGAGTTGTGGAACTAATAATTTTTTTTGTGAAATAAAATGAATGAAAAATCTTAAAAACTTGAAATTTATTATGTCTAGATATGAATATATATATATTATATGATATTTAGAAAATTTAAAGTTCTTAATATACTTACTTTTTATTTATAAATTTTTAATTTTTCATACTATTTGACTTTACTTTTGTAATTATCTAGTTCCATAAAACTAAATTAAATAGTAGTATTTGTTCCATAATTCAAGGCAACAAAATTTGACACCTCTAATTTCAAACTTCAAGTAATTATAAAATGGGAAAATTTTTAATTAGTGTGTCCACGTAAATTTTTGAAATAACCAATTTTCTCATAAAAACATCATAATATTCAATATCTCACAAAAATTTAACATTTTTTTCCTATCCTCTTTTAATTAGTTTTTTTTTTTTTAAGGTTAAAGGCTTAGCCTTTAACATTTTGTATTAAAAAATAATAAAGAGTTTATTTACATCGCCTCTTAACTAGCGCCTACTACCAAATTTACAACACTATATTTAAGTTAAAAGTGATCGCCTTGCTCTGATTTCTCTAGTTAACAGTTCTCCATCCAGCGCAGGATGTCGGTGACTGTCTCGTTTAGCAGTATCGGTATTGTCTTGAGCTGATTGGAGAAGATACGACGATTTCGCTCTCTCCACAGCACCCAGCAACCTGCCGCCAAGTCGTGTCCGCTCACTTCCGTTGTGATGAGGGTAGCAGTTGTCTTGCGGCCCACCATGCATCTGTTATCGTCCCTACGTTCATATGTGCCGTCAGTCCTGTCCAGAACCTCCTCGCGAATTGGCATGTCCACAGTAAGTGGTCCCTGATTTTGAGGTCGGTTGATTGGCATAATGTGCAACCCGGGGTGACATGCATGCCCTTAAGTTCCAGATTCCTTTGGGTCTTAATGCGGTCATGGATTAGCAGCCATATGAAGACTACAACCTTGGTGGGGACCCTCAGTTTCCACAGTGTCCTGTGATACTCACACTCAACCCCAGTGTTACTCATGGATTTGTAGGCCGATGAGCTCGTGAATTCCCCCTGGGCCGTCCATCTCCACTCTCGGCTGTCAGCAGTGCCAGGCTGCCGCAATGAGGCAGTGTAAAATGGCAGAAGCTCAGCTAACTCTTTAATGAAAACCGACTCTCCGGTGTGTTGGAGTAGGTGTTGCGGTTCCGTTATTCCATATAGGTGATTGAGCATATGTGCCCATTTGCCCTGCTGTTGGGTCATGATTCTCCAGAGCCATTTGGTCATTAAAGAGTCGTTCTGTGTTGCAAGGTTTGTGATACCCATACCTCCATTGACCTTTAAGGCACAAACCCGCTCCCAATTTACCAAGAAATTGAAGCCACTACACGTTGCGTTCCCCTTCCAGAGAAATCTCCTTCTCATTTTGTCGAGCCGTTTGATCACCCCTTTAGGGAGTTTGATAATTTGCAAGTAGTGTAGAGGGCTTTGACCAGGGTCATTCTACCTCCGAAGGACAAGAGATTCGATTTCCATCCCTCCATCCTTTTTTGTACCGTTGTTATTAAGTCTGCAAAATCCGCTATTTTGGGTTTTTTCATTGTCAGTGGGAGCCCCAAATATTTGATTGGTAGGTCAGAGCTTGGGGAGCCGAGGGTTGAAGCTATTGTAGGGACTAGTGTTTGTGGTATGGCCATGGGTACAAACCGGCTTTTGGTGCGATTAATTTTCAATCCCGTCAGCTTGTCATAAAGGTCGAGTATTAAGGATATTACCTGCAGTGTAGTCGGATGTGCCTCTGCAAAAATGACCGTGTCATCCGCGAACTGGATTGCTTGCGGCTCGATTACCATTCGGTTATGCATCGTAGGTCGTGAGTTTGTGAGGAACCACTGAAGTGAATCCGTTAGCAGGATGAAAAGAAGCAGAGAAAGTGGGTCACCCTGCCTGAGACCCTGTTTATGGTCGAAGTACCTTGTCAAATGGCCATTGACTTTAACGGCTGAGGATGACGTGTGTAGGATCCCGACCATAGCCGACAACCATTTAGGTGGAAAGCCTCGTTCGACCAATAGGTTTGTCAGGAAGGACCAATCAACCGTGTCAAACGCTTTGGCAAAGTCGACCTTGTACAAGACGGAAGGAATTTTATTTTTGTGTGAGAATGTTAGAAGCTCCGTTGCCACCGCGTACGACTCCATAATTGATCGGCCTCTGATGAATGCTGTCTGTCCCAGGCTTATGAGCCTGTCCATTTCCGGCTATAGTCGGGATGCCATTATCCTGGATATGATCTTAATCACCGTGTTCACCACACTTATCGGTCTAAAGTCCGACAAGGTTTGGGCCCCTTCCTTTTTTGGCACTAGTGTAATGGTAGCTTTATTTAGACATTTTAAACTGCACGTACCGTTAAAGAAAGCCATTATGAGTCCCATGAGGTCACCTTGAATGATATTCCAGTAATGTTGGTAAAACTCCATCGGTATCCCGTCCGGACCGCAAGCTTTGTATTTTGGCATGCTGGTTATCTCTTGGAGCACCTCCTGCACCATTATCGGTGCGTCTAGCACCATAAGGCTATCACCTTCCCCGTAATGTCAAATGGCAGTTGACCAGTCCCTCTCTGTCCCAGTGTCTGTCGGTAGTGATGGAAAATCGTGTGTTCTATGGCCGACTGTGGGATTTGGACCCCGTGCTCATCTTGCAGTCTATGAATAGTGTTGATGTTTTTCTGCTCATTAGCCACCGCATGAAAATATCTTGTATTTTTTTCCCCCAATCGAAGCCACTGGGCACCGAACTGCTGTTTCCACTTGGACTCCCTTTCCAGTGCCAAAGCAAAAATATGTTCTCTAACCTGGATGCGAAATACAAATTCTGCCCCCGTTAAGGCCCTTCTTTCCTCCGCCCTATCGAGGCTGTGGAGGACCCACTTAGATCTCTATAAATAATTTTTCCTATTTGCAAATTTAGTCTATGACCAATTATTTAACGCCGCCAATGTTCTTCTCAGTTTCTGCTGGAAATTCCGTGCCGGGTTGGTGTTCAGGCAAGGCAGTGTCCAAGCATTCCTTATTACATCCTAAGTCTCATTATGCATCAACCAGTAGATCTCAAAACGCATAGGCCGCTGTCCCTGTTGAGCATGTGGTTTGAGGTTGAGTAACAAGGGGATGTGATTGGACGCCGTACCTGGTAGATCCGTGAGCTGGTATGATGCCCCCACGGTTAACCAATGCACCGAGAGAAAGACTCTATCTAGTCGCGAAAAAGTCGGTGCCGGCCGTTTGCTGGACCAAGTGAACGATCTTCCTGACAAAGGCACTTCTAACAAATCAAGCTCATTGATCGTGTGATTAAATTGCATGATTTATAACCGAATTGCGAGGGCCCCCTGTTGACTCATCCATTGATCGTATCATGTTAAAATATCCTAGTATAACCCACGGGACGTTAACTAAGAGTTTGAGTGCTTTAATTTCATGTAAAAATCTGATTTTGTCAGGGTCTCCCGTGGGTCCATACACACTTGTAACCACAAAATTAAAATCTCCTCTTCGCAAGAACACAGTAATACTAAATTGTCTCTTAATTTCTTGTGATTTTTTATAGTGTGCCGCCCATGACAACAGAATACCACCTCTGGAGCCGTCGGCCTCAAGAGTTGAATATTCACTAAATCGGGCCGGACACAATTGCCTAAGTTTGAAAATGTTTACTTCTCTAAGTTTTGTTTCTTGCAGAGAAATTAAATCACAGCGCGAATTAATAATGGCATCCTTTACGACTGCACATTTGTTACTATCTCCTAGTCCACAGACGTTCCAGTTTAGAAAATTAAAAACGCTTTTAATTAAAATGGGGTCATCAGCCATAGAGAGAATTACACAAAAGGCCTTCAAAAGAAGGAAAATACATCCCCAGTGCCGAATCCTGACCCCCACACATCGGAGCCAGAGCACACCCGCTCCGCATTCCCAATTGATCAACATCCACCAGTGCCAGAGCACGCATAATCTCCGCATTCCTGGTTTGACTACCCCCAAAAGACCGCAGCATACAGGACACATGTAGCCGGGTTTCAAAAAATCCGAATAAAAGGAAAAGAAAGTCAACTGAAAGATTCAATAAAAATTGGAAAAACCTCTCGGCTCTCTCAGGTAGGGCGCTGCTGTCGTGCCTATTCATTTCCATCATCCCCTTCATCTTCAGAGGAGTCCCCATGGCCTCGTTGTCCAAACTAGCCAGGACCCAGCTCAACGGCGCACTCGTTTTGGTCATGACCCAGCTCAAGGCAATTGTAACATCTCCCCCTCCAGATCGATTTGGAGGGGTTTGGGGGAAGTGGCAGTTGGGGGTGGGTGGTCTCATTTGCGGTGTCTTTTGGTGGTAAGGATCTTTGAAGGGCCCAGGGATCGTGGTCAAGAAAGTATCGCCATGGCTGAATCGGAAGGGGGGCAGTGTGAATTCCTTGGTGGACGGTTTGGGCATAGGCTGGGGGAGTTACGAGGGAGGGTTAGGGTTTCATGGGTGGTTGCGCGGCTGCAGTGGTGGGTGTCCGTTTGGTTTGGGGGGTGATTTGGGGGGTGGGAAGAGTCTAGATAACGAGAAGTTGGGTTTTGTACTGTGCCATGGCTGAGTGGAGGTCGGTACCTGTCTTGTCGTGAGCGGCCGAGCGGCTCTGACAGGAGGGAATAAACGGTAGATTCCTCATCTCCGGTGTCGATGGGGGTAGGTTGGCGCCCCATACCGTGAACGGCGATACCCAGTGCCGTTGACCCGATTCCCTCTCTCTCCACGGCGTAGCCGTCCTGTAGATCTGCCTTTTTGAGCGGTGCTCGTAGAGGAGAAGCGGCGATTTGATAGAATCGCCATCCAGCCGTCCGCCTCTAAGACTTTTCGCGTCCTTGCCATCTGCCATTTCTTTTTCTCATTGCTCTTTTCATTCATTCCTGATCCCTTTTCAAGACAGCATTAGCTGGCTGTACCTTTTTCTTTTTCCTCTTTTAATTAGTTAAGCTTGTATTAAATTATTTTAAAAATTAAGTTGACCAAGATGCTCTTTAATTTTACATGTGATCGTCAAATCCTCTGTCGAATTTACTCTATAAATAGTGTTACTTTGGCAAGATTAAGGTACTAATCCAAAATGGCACAAGACGAGCAGAAGAGTGTCCGAGGTAAGGCGCTGGCTATGGTTCTTGCAATTGGCACAGCTGTTCCACCAAACATCATCTATCAGTCTGATTATCTTGACTACTACTTTCGCGTTACCAAGAACGAGCACCTTACCGAACTCAAGCAAAAGCTTACAAGAATATGTACGTAATTAATCACTGGCCTTATAATTCCTTTGCTTCAAATCAATCTTCCATGCAACGTACTCACTGAGGCATCAATAACATATATATATGTATATATATTTAGTATAAATTCAATATACAAATTATAAATATGCTTAAGAAACTTTTGTTTGTCAATCGCATATATGCATGCAGGTACCGGGACGAAGATTCGAAAGCGTCACTTTTATTTAACAGATGAGATGCTCAACGATCATCCCGACCTAGCAACTCATAAAGAACCATCGTTAGACCTCCGGAACATTTTGCTTCCTCCTGCAGTGACGATGCTAGCCCGGGATGCAGCCGAACAAGCCTTGCGTGAGTGGGGCCAACCAAGGTCTAGGATTACCCACTTCATTTTCCATACTTCCAGTAGCAGTGTTAAATTGCCTGGTCTGGACTATGAACTAGTCAAACTTTTAGGACTTGAACCAATGGTGAACCGCAACATGATTTACTTCACTGGCTGCTATGCCAGTGCTACTTTGCTTCGCTTAGGGAAAGACCTAGCTGAGAACAACCCCGGTGCTCGCGTCCTTGCTGTCTGCTCAGAGACCACTCTCAGATTCTTTCGCGGCCCATCTGAAACATGCATGGAAACCCTTGTTGCCCAGGCTTTGTTCGGCAATGGCGCTGGGGATGTCATTGTTGGTTCCGACCCGGACATGTCTGTTTAGCGACCTCTCTATGAGATTCTCTCAACAGGCCAATCCTTCATCCCCAGGACAGAGGATGCACTTGGTGGAATCTTGAGTGAAGCGGGCGTAGTCATGTATGTGGCACCTAGTGTGCCAATGCATATCACCAATAACATTAGAAAGTTTCTCTCCAAAGCGTTTGAACCTCTGGGGATCTCAGACTGGAACAATCTGTTTTGGATTGTGCACCCGGGTGGACGTAAGATTCTTGACGGAATAGAGACTGAGCTGCAGCTCGAGAAGGAGAAGCTGCTTCCTGTCAGGCATGTGTTAGCGGAATTCGGTAACATGGCGAGTGGTAGTGTCATTTTTGTCATGGATGAGATGAGGAAGAGGTCAAGGAAAGAAGGAAAGGCCACCACCGGCGACAGAGCAGAATTTGGGGTGCTCTTAGGGTTTGGTCCAGGTATTACAATAGAGGCAGTTGTTCTCCGTGCTCTTCCAATCCCGATTTGATCGATGCTCTGCCTGGCATGTTTAAATATTAAGTATTAATAAGTTACATGCATGCAAGCAAGTTAATTATGTAATGTAATGTAATGAATTTGATGTATTGTATCTAAGTAGAATAATTATGCTCTGAAATATTCCCAAAAATAATAACGGATGACTGGGAGTATTTTTCTCATAACTTTCTCATAATAACTAAATATATATAGAAATCAATTAAGAGACCTATATTTTGAGTTATTCTATATATTAGACGTACAATTCAAAAATATGTGTATAATAGACATGTCATTAATTCTGCTCCTACTCATATATATATATCAATTTCTTGTAATATATTTACTATACGATCCTAACTAATGACAATACAATCACCATCTCTCAATATATAAAGAAAAACAAGAAGATAGCAGAGCAAACAACTTACTACTCCCCATTGCATATGCAGTGATATATTCAAACTTGTCATCTTCGTTCCAATTTATTTTCCTATATTCTCCTTTCAATAAAATTTGGTACTCTTTCCTCTTTTACTTTCCCGCCTATGCATGTGACCTTGCCCCTTTCCATCGCCAGCTAGCGCCAGACCCCCCTCTATGAAAAGCCCCATCCCTTCTGGTCTTGCATATTTGTAACCCTAGCAGCCCCTAAACCGTCCTTTTTCTCTACCTCCTCCCTCTAAAACCGTGGCCACCTGAGGCACACAAGGAGCCGCCAAGAGAGTTGCTGCCGCTGCATGCCATGCGCTGCCCCCCTCCCTTGCCTTGCACCACCAGCCACCGCCAGGGCAGACGACCATCCGGCAGACACTGCGGTCTATGCGCCACCCCCTTATCTTTTCTCCCACATACCTTGCTCCCAAGGTAAACCCAAATCAAAAGTTAGTTATTTAACCATTGTACGATGATTATATGTTTAGATGAATTTATTAAATAATAAAATTAGTAGTAAATAGTTGTTTGTTAGTAACATCATACGTTAACGCTTCTTCTGTTATTCATGTTTCTGTTTTACACATCTATTGAACGTATCTTCACTTTACTACCCTCTTAATATTATTATACTTTTTTAAATTATATCAAACAGTATGTTTATTTTTGTTTCAAAGTTTACAAATATCTATCTTAGTTCTCATTTATGTTATCTTTATACTTTACCGTTATTCATTGACTTCTAAATCTTTATTTAAGTAACTATATTAATTTTTACTAAGTACTCTAATTATTTTCAACAATGAGGATAGATAAAATCGCAATTACTAAATACCTACATTAAAGGACTTGGTTAAATAAAGTTATGATGTATTATATATATAGTATTTCTTTTCGGAGTTGTAACCAACCTTTGATGTTAATTAGAGTCATGTTTATGTAATTTAGGTTCAAATTCCGAAGTATTAGAAGAGTGGAAGAACGAATAGGAATCTACTACAATAACAAGTGCGGGTTTCCTGGACTTTATAAAACAATCTTACTTGCCTATTGTCATTCAATTGTTTATTACGATGGCATTAGTTGGAATTATGCATGTTGTTTTCGAACCATTCGCATGACTTGAGTAGAACATAAATAAATTGCATGAAAATAGGATTCATACATTGACCAATGGACTTGCATGAATATGATGTGTTGAGCATGGCATGAATTGTGTGATTGAACAAATGTACGTGAAATGAACGAATAAGGAAACTGAACAGGGGCCGATATGCTTGCATATTGGGATGTATACATTGGGTCTAGTGTTCGATTGGACCGTTAACGTGACTGTAGGCAAAAGCGGTTCTGTCACGAATGTCATTGTAGGCTGACGCGGTCCTATCACGGACGTGATTGTAGGCGCAAGCGGTCCTGTCACGGTCGTGATTGTAGGCGGAAGCGGTCCTATCACCGCCAAGACCTAGCGGCATATGAATTCACCATCTAGTGAGGCAAATGAAATAGATTAACGGAATTTTGAAAGTAAATGAAAATAGTAAGTAATGTTAGGATATGCATTGCATTAGAAGAAGCATACGCATTTTAATTATATATGTTCATATTTGTGAGAATAAGTAAAGGTTTTATAAGCTCTGGGCTAGAACTAAATCCCACACTGAGAGAAGGTTCGATCTCTCACCCGTTCCACTTTTACGTGGGTTCCAGGTAACGAAGAGGAAGGATTCGAGCAAAGACAAGAGTGAGACTAAGCGGGAAGGCTTATGATTGATAAATTGCCACATGTTGTTTAGTTATGTTTCTATGATTCAATAATTGATACATTGAGCAGGCTTGGCAGTGCTTGTGTTACTAGCCATGTCCGCCGTGATCGTTTGTGAAACTCTTTTGATTATGAAATAAATGTGGCTTTATTTATATTGTTATTGATAATGTATGTGATGTGAATACACCTTACGTAGAAATACGTGGCGGGTTGTCCCGGGGTGTGACAGTTGGTCATTATGGAATATTATATTATTATTTTCTGCTATGCATGTTGTTGAAGTTGCAAACTAATACGTGTGTCACATGGGTCATGAAGGAGGTCATGAACGAGGCGGTGCACCTTTTATTTGTTTACTAATCTAACATGGGTCATGTATAGGCAATATTTGAATGGTATAATAGTGGTTTCCATAGTTGGCCTATATGGTGATTTTTTTATAATTTTTTTAATTATTTCGATTCGGCTCTGACCGATTCACGCAATTCTGATAAATTTAGTATCCAGTTAATTAATGGGTTTGAATCCGATAAATTATTTGAACCTGATTTTTGCCCCCCTCTGGCAGAAATTCTGCATCTGCCCCTACCTGTAAAGGAGTCCAGATCCTCTGAAGTAACTAAAATTTTGAGTTCAAATTAAAACCATCTAATCAGAATTCAGACCAATCTGATCCGAAGTAGAATGCACATGACTCCTTTAATATACATGCCAAAGCATATCAGAC
The DNA here is from genome assembly GCA_025461045.1 of Carex parvula. Taxonomy (NCBI): domain Eukaryota; kingdom Viridiplantae; phylum Streptophyta; class Magnoliopsida; order Poales; family Cyperaceae; genus Carex; species Carex parvula. The sequence goes on along the minus strand of JAJGRW010004036.1, from coordinate 94,135 downwards.
AGTATGTATGTAAACTCAAAATTTGAGTTAACTCAGGCGATATGAATTTTCGTTTCAAAAACCATATTGTTTACGTCATAAGAAGACTCAACTCAGACACATATATAGCGTCATGTATAGACTATAAACAATAATCACAAAAGGTTTCTCTCACAGAAAATTACAAGCACAAATTTAATATTTTATGAGAAACTTGAACTATATTAAAAAAATTAAAAGAAATTCAACTAAATTTCAATATAGATGATCAAAAAATTTAAATCACGAGAGTGATTAAGCATCTCTTGGTTGTAGATGCGGTGACATAGAATAGTGTGGGATTATTTAAATCGATATGATTTGAATTCTAGAGATCAACAAAAAATATTAAAAATATGTTTTTTCATTAGGGTTTACAATTTATTGAAACAAAAATGCACTAATAACTTGGTTTTTTTCCAAAAATTTAGAGAACAAAAAAATCATTTTTTTTTCTTTTTATCGTAAAAAATGTCAAAATAAAGTGCACTAAATTCGTAAAAAGAAGTAATATTGGTAAAAAAATATTGCAGGCTTTTTGGATTTTTTTTTGTTCGTTGAAATTTTCACCAAACTAAAAAAAGTTAGAACAACAGACAAATTAAAAATCACTACAAGTACACAAATACACATGATAAAGAAATTTATAGCAATTCGGTGACAATTTCTAATTTAAAAGACATATTTTTTTTTTAGATTTTGGACTTGTAGTAAGAGTAAGCCGTTGCAACAAGCCAATTCTTGCCAAATATTATAATATTTGAATTAAATGTCAAATATTATAATATTTTAATAGGAAACAAACAAAGTGGAGTTGAATGATTGAATTGAATATTAAATTTTATAAATTTTTTGTTTGAAGTTGAATTTCAGCCTTTGAATTGAATGTTTGAATACGCTTTTAGGGTATGTATAATTCAACGGAATTGACTATGTATAATTCAACAGAAATGTTGTTTCTTGAATTTTTCAAAAACTGATGTCATTTTTTTTAATTTATTATCATTTAATGTTATTAATAAAAATTTCGGCTACAAATTAGTCAAGTGAAAATAAAGGTAAGTTCTGAAGCTTTTTTTTTTTTTTTTCTATTTTGGTTTAGGTATGTTCTAAAGTTAGATAAACAAACTGAAGCATGCCCAAAATTTAAACTGTTCTATCTGGATAAATCAAGTGACAATATTAAAGGCCTATTACATGAATGATGTATGTTACAATATTTTATATATATTCTTAGTGCATGTAGTGAACATATAATTTTTTATTAATAAAATCCTACGAGAACGACTATCATAAAAATAAAAATTGTTCTGCACTTCAACCGCTTATTTTAAAATATGTCAACCCATTCATAGAAATAATCTTAATTTTTAATTAAAGAAAAGTTTAATTTACAAACAAATTAATTTCATTAACAAAAGTATAAGCAATGTTATTTACAACTTTGGAATCCTTATGAAAATCACCAACGGTGGATGTAATTATAAACAAATTTCAGACACTAAAATCACAAGTCATTTATTAAAAAATAAATAAAAATAAACATGACATCAATAAAATTGAAAAAAAAAAATGTGATTATAAAAATCACAAAACTATATAATATCATTTTGAAAATTTACATACTGCTTCAGTAGACATGCATGTAATATTGTAGGTATCTAAATCAAAGAAAAGTAAACTAATTCAAAGATTAAAAAGAAAACTACAGAAAAAGAAAAGTAAACAAATTAATTGATAATACACGTGGAATAGTAATAGAATTTTGATAGAGAATTAATTAATGGCTAATTAATTGACCATGCATATTCAGCCAAACCTAAAATATCGTTTAGTCAATCAGGCCAATGGACCATATCTCAATTGAAATTCAATTTGAAATTTTATCTTTTAATGACATCAAATGAGGACATCTACATACTTAATATAAGAATGGAGATAGAAAAACCACATTATTTCAATGGTGTCATTGTGACCTCCCGTAACCAATCAAACAAACATTAATTACTCACAAGTCATAAGTAATAGTCTTATGAGCATATTTTTAATTAAATTTTCTATTTATGATGTATGATGCGTGCGGAGACAAATGGTTGCCTTTTTTAAAGGTTGACAAAAGGTTGCTTTACTTACACAACTTTACACTAATCATTATTATCCACATTTGCAAGGAAAAGGGTATATGAAAATCTGAGTCCATAGTCATACTCGTACAGCTGATGCATTTTATTTATTACAATATATACAAAAAATTATTCAAGTAGGTGTACATAAAATATAGTTATAAAATTAACAGCCAATGGCCAATGGGTAGGGGTGCAAACGGATCAAATATTATCTGTTTGTATCTGGATCCGTATCTGACCTTTTTCAGATTCAGATATTCGGATATAGATAGTTTGCAGATACGAATTTGGATACATCTATAATTTAAGCAGATACGGTTTTGATTTTAGAATCAGATACACATACGAATACGGATTATTATCCATATCCATATATTTTAAGTTTTCGAATATCCGCTTATCCATAAGAATTAACACCCGATTTCCACTCCCATTAATGCTTCTACTTCTCACACGGAGCTTGTGAATCCAGCGAATAGATTAAAAATCGTAGTTGCTCTTGCAAACCAGCGACGAAATATGGTACAAGAAAACCATTCCTTCAAGTATTCAAGACCAAGTATGGTACAAGAACCAGCAAGATTCTTTGGTCTAATAAAACATTTCATAAAAGAGAGGATATTTTATTGATCTTGTGTTTTTTATTACATTAACATGACACCTATTTATAGGTTTGACTATGATTAATACTAAACAACTTCACTAAATATCTCCTACCTACCACCACTACATTGTTAATCAACTCCTACAATTTACACCTAGTAATATATCCAATACAATCTATGTGTTCCTCTATTACGCCCCCCCCCCCCCTCAAGCAAAACATAGTGTTGAAGCAATGTTGAGCTTACCCTGAAAAGAAGAAGGTAATAAAAGAACACAAGACCAATACAACATCCTCCCTTTTATGAAATGTTTTATGGTATTAGAGCTCTAGAAATGTTAGAATAAGGCTCGCGCCTATTTCAGAAATTATGCCTCTAATCCAGTTCTATTCCAGCTTATAAAAAAACATTATACTAGAAAATAATCTTATATTCTTATCTACTCTAGTCTGAAATTTCTTTATTATGAAATTTTTTGAATAGTTATTTTATAATTTAAAGTTTTTTTATTTATATATTGTTGATAATATTTTGGATTTTTTTGCAGGAGAACATCACTAGAGAAATAATTATTCTGGCAATGAGACTTCTGTTTCATCCTCAGAATATTCTACAAAGGGTGCGCAAGTAGATTTTGTTAGGATGACAATACATTTTCTTTTTTTTCGTTTTGTTTCCTGGATGATTGTAATATATATCTGCACAGAATAATTGTAAAGTATTTACAGGAATATGGTGATCTTTTTACAGAATAATTGTTATTTGTTTACAGGATTATGGCGATGTTTACGGTAACTTTTTTTTTTGTTATGTGTCCTGGATGATGGTAATGCCTGCACAGAATGATTGTGACATTTGTCAAATTTGTACACAATTCTTGACAACTGAAAATAATATATAATTTGCATTTGCAAATCTAAAATTATAATTGATAAAATTAATTAAAAAATTTCTTCAAAAAAAAGGTTTACCGTATAAATGACATATGTATACCGTATTAGAATACAATGTATACAGAATTACAAAGCTTTGAATGAACCTTCTATATATAGAACAAAACACAATTTGAAAAAAATATTTCTCTAATTTTTTTATGTTTACATAACTTAAGGCATATATATACAGAATTTATAAGTGATCCCGGTTCGTAAGATACCCTCCTAGAAGGTGGTCCCAATTTTTAACTGTCATTCGGTTACTAAGGGAGACCACACATTTTTAATGAGGGGACCACGCGCTTTCATCAGAGGACCACGCGGATATATAACTATTTTTGAGAATTTGCTACTAGTTTTGAAAATTAGTTTGCCTCTCTCTGAACTGAGTTTTTGTCCAAATCGAACTGATTCTCTCCTATATGGGCTATTCTACCTTTTTTTTCTAGATTTTGTGGTTTAAGTCTTTGAGTAGCACTGCTGCAGCCTAGTAGCGTGAAAACTAAAAACAGCAAAATTAGATGGGGCAGAAGATTCTGACAGGTGGGACAATGAATCTAAGTGAATGGGCCGCAATTTATTGGGCCTTTATTATTATTTAATACTTATTTTCCTTTTAAATTGTTAGTTGAAGGACAAAAGGCCCCAATTCGTCCGTAGGCAAGGACAGGATTGTTTGAGGCATAGTAATAGTTCATTCCTCTTTATTTTCAGATTTTCTAATAGTAAAAAATAAAAATTATTTAATTACGAAAAATAATACCAGCATAATTATTTGACATAATTTTTTTTATATTTTTTTTATGTACAAAATAGCTTATGGCAAAAAAATCTGAGTTTCCGATTCGATTCGGCTCCGAACGATTTACGCAATTCTGATAAATTTAGTATCCAGTTAATTAATGGGTTTGAATCTGATAAACTATTTGAACCCGATTTCTGCCCCCGTCTAGCAGAAATCCTGTGTCCGTCCATGCCTGTAAAGGAGTCCAGATCCTCTGAAGTAACTATAATTTTGAGTTCAAATTCAAACCATCTAATCAGAAATCAGACCAATCTGATCCGAAGTAGAATGCAAATGACTCCTTTAATATACATGCTAAAGTATATCAGACAATATGTATTTAAACTCAAAATTTGAGTTAACTCAAGCGATATGAATTTTCGTTTCAAAAACCATATTGTTTATGTCATAAGAAGTCTCAACTCACACACATATATAGCGTCATGTATAGACTATAAACAATAATCACAAAAGGTTTCTCTCACAGAAAATTACAAGCACAAATTTAATATTTTATGAGAAACTTGAACTATAATACAAAAGTTTATAGAAATTGAACTAAATTTCAATATAGATGATTAAAAAATTTAAAATCACGAGAGTGGTTAAGCATCTCTTGGTTGTAGATGCGGTGACATAGAATAGTCTGGGATTATTTAAATCGATATGATTTGAATTCTAGATATCAACAAAAAATATTAAAAATATGTTTTTTAATTAGGGTTTACAATTGATTGAGACAAAAATGCACTATTAACTTGGATTTTTTCCAAAAATTTAGAGAAAAAAAAATCATTTTTTTTCTTTTTATCATAAAAAATGCCAAAATAAAGTGCACAAAATTCGTAAAAAGAAAGTAATATTGGTAAAAAATATTGCAGGCTTTTTGGATTTTTTTTTGTTCGTGGAAATTTTCACCAAACTAAAAAAAATAGAACAACAGACAAATTAAAAATCACTACAAGTACACAAATCCACATTATAAAGAAATTTATAGTAATTCGGTGACAATTTCTAATTTAAAAGACGTATTTTTTTTAGATTTTAGGCTTGTAGCAAGAGTAAGCCGTTGCAACAAGCCAATTCTTGCCAAATATTATAATATTTGAATTAAATGTGAAATATTATAATATTTTAATAGGAAACAAACAAAGTGGAGTTGAATGATTGAATTAAATGTTAAATTTTATAATTTTTTTGTTTGAAGTTGAATTTCAACCTTTGAATTGAATGTTTGAATATGCTTTTAGGGTATGTATAATTGACTATGTATAATTCAACAGAATTGACTATGTATAATTCAACGGAAATGTTGTTTCTAGAATTATTCAAAAACTGATGTCATTTTTTTAATTTATTATCATTTAATGTTATTAATAAAAATTTCGGCTACAAATCAGTCAAGTGAAAATAAAGGTAACTTCTGAAGCTTTTTTTTTTTCTATTTTGGTTTAGGTAAGTTCTGGAGTTAGATAAATAGACTGAAGCATGCCCAAAATTTAAACAGTTCTATCTGGATAAATCAAGTGACAATATTAAAGGCCTATTACATGAATGATGTATGTTACAATATTTTATACATATTCTTTGCATGTAGTGAGCATATAATTTTTTATTAACAAAATCCTACAAGAACGACTATCATAAAAATAAAAATTATTCTGCACTGCAACCGCTTATTTTAAAATATGTCAAACCTTTCATATAAATAATCTTAATTTTTAATTAAAGAAAATTTTAATTTACAAACAAATTAATTTCATTAACAAAAATATAAGCAATGTTATTTACAACTTTGGAATCCTTATGAAAATCACCAACGGTGGTTGTAATTATAAACAAATTTCAGACACTAAAATAACATGACATTTATAAAAAAACAAAAAAAACATGACATCAATAAAACTGTAAAAAAAATGTGATTATAAAAATCACAAGACTATATAATATCATTTTGAAAATTTACATAGTGTTTCAGTAGACATGTAATATTGTAGGTATCTAAATCAAAGAAAAGTAAACTAATTCAAGATTAAAAAGAAAACTACAGAAAAAGAAAAGTAAACTAATTAATTGATAATACACGTGGAATAGTAATAGAATTTTGATAGAGACTAACTAATTAATTGACCATGCATATTGAGCCAAACCTAAAATATCGTTTGGTCAACCAGGCCAATGGACCATATCTCAATTGATGAGCAACAACTTTTCAATTTTCCTTTTTAAACTGATCCGATAATATTGTCGGTGAATTCAAAACAAAATAATAAAAATCTCCAATAAAACAAAAACCTACTCCATGTCTATCTCTTTGAATCAAATTTTCTTACACATCCCTTCCATTTCACAAATCAAATTATCAAGTCAAACGTACCAATATCAAAATCCTTTTCTCTTCCCTTCTTCTCTCTCTACACTACTACAGAACTGTAGACTGCTATCAGGTAAAAATTGAATCTGGTAACGGATTTCCTGCCACTAGAAACCAACACGATAGAAGATCACAATTTCTTTTGTCGACTCTATATTTGCCGATAGAATATAAATATTATTCTATCGGTAGGGAACCCATTACCAATAAAAGGGATTTTACAGTTTCTATCGGTAAGAGAACCATACTAATAGAAGAAATTTTACATTTACTATTGGTCAGATTGATCAGAGTCAAAATGATGATGAATTACGTAGGATTTTGGCTTAGGTTTTGCATATTTTCTCACACTTATATTTAATTTATTAGAGAAAAAGGCTACTGTCACCCTTCTTTATGTTTTATTGCAGAAAACAGGTTTTGGGACTATTTTACACCAAATGGAGCAAGAATCGGGTCAATCGGATCAGCGACTCTCATCGACTAAGTCTCTGTTACAGTCTGTATTGCCTAATACGGACCTAGCCAAATACGGACCAGAAGATAGCGTGATACGCATTAAACCCTTCAGCGACATGGTCTCAATACAGACCGTATCACCTGATACGGACCTTAACCAAGGTGCCTCTTGGGAATAACTGCCGACAGCTGTATCCAAATCAGTTTCTTAGCCTCCACTCAACTCCAGACGTCCCTCCACTCCTATATAAGGCCCTTGGACAGAAGAAGAAGTTATCTTTGTAATTAGGGTTGATTTGATTAAAGTAAGAAGAGAGGAGTGATTGTAACCATGCTGTTCCGCGGCTAAGTTCTTTTCTTAGGGGCTAGGCAGTAAACCTTGTTACTCTTGATGTTTTGATATATATATTTTCTATTGATTATGATTTCTTGTTGTTTAATCGAAATGCCTTTGTGATTTATTATCTCTTCATCTAACTTCGATGATCTAGTTTAATCCGTTAGGGTAGTGACAGTACTTTAATGGTAAGAGAAACTATGTTGCACGAATTAGCCTCGTTGAGATTTATTAGGTTTATGTGAAGAAAACCTTAGTGGGGAAACCATAAACCAGAACAACAAAACGCGAACCAAGTTCTATCATTTGCCTAAGATAAATTGCAGTGATCTGTGTAGTAACTTGTGTATTTAAGAGATCAGTCATTTGCGTAAGATAACTCGCCGTGTCGTATGTAGAATCTCGATGAAAGATTTGTCATTCTTGCGTAAAATAACTCGCAGTGACCTATGTGGTGTCTTTCATAAAGCAACAACAGGAAATCAGACCCGACAGGAATATATTATCAAAGAGGATTCAGTAGCAATGGTGTGACGAAACCCTAGGAATTCTCATCTCTATCTTTATTTTAATTACTTTTAATTGTTTCCTAATTTACATTGATCACAACTACAACTCTCAATTTTCAGATTTCGTCTAGCCTTTCGAAAGATTGTGATTCGATCGCTCAAGACTCTGAACCAATATTCCCTGTGGATCGACTTCGAATATACTACTCGATAGGATTGTGCGCTTGCAGTCCGAACCGATAGCATTTCCGAGTTTATAAATATTAAAAGAAACATCGCTCTCTTTTGAGTGATCACAGATACCATACCAATAGATGTGAAAAACTCTTCTTCTACCGCTCGTATGTTTAGTACCGATAGAGGAAGTTTTTTTTTTGTTTTAACATAATTTGCTCATATTAGAGTATAATAACTTTGACTATTTGGTTAAATTTTATTATTTCTTTTGCTATTTTATTAATTGGAATATGATTTTATTACTCTTGTAACATGTAATTAGGCTTACAAATATTTATTTAGAAAAGAAAAATAAATTACATATAAATATATATTAATGGACTTCTTTGTAATAAAAATAAACTTAAGGTCATCAGCAAATAAATTCATAAGGTTTTTCGTGAAAAATTACATTAAATAAAATCATAAAAAAATATTGACAACATTAATCTGAATCATTGCCTCATGATCTACTCTTATATTTCATATGTAAAAAATATAATTAAATATTATAACCAAGAAATTTGAAAGTATATATATTTAAATTCTCTTGTAATCTCGTATGTTGTTGAAAATTATTTAATTAATCATCTTGATTATTCCCTTAATGATCCGAAAAAAACTGAAAACAAATATAAACATTTCGTGAAGAATGTGATTTCTTTGAAAGATATTAAAACATGAAAGTTGAAACATAAATTTGAAAAACTAAAAATTTCGGTTCCAACAAGTCGGATCTTAATTTTTTCTTTATTAAACTTGAATGCTTCATATATATTTGATATTTGAACTTATTTGTGATACTAAAAATTTTGAAGATAAAACTGAAAAATTATGTTACTTCAATTAATATCTTCTATCTGGCGTTTCTATATAGTTCATTCCTTACTGTTAAAAAAATAGAAAATAAAATGGGAGAAGATGTGTAAACTTCCTTATTTGATCCTATTTTTTAATTTTGTTCAACTCTCTCTCTCTCTTCTCTCTCTATATAATCTATATCATTTGAGATATCACATTTAACTGTTTGATATTGCGGAAAACTAGAAAGGAAATAAAATCTCTTCCACATACAACTATCAATGTGTGGAAGAGAATATATCTCTTCCACATGTAGAAGCCTTTTTATCTCCATCTATACTATTTGTTTAAATGACAAATAATACTTCCTAAATAATATAAAAAAATAGAATGAAATGAAGACAAGGTCAATCAATTATTAACCAATTGAAAAATTCTCTAAATAACATTTTAAAAATGGAAAGAAATCATGACCAATCAGAAAATCGTATAGCCAGTATGTGCGGCGAGTACATATCTAAATAAATTTGGACATTTATATGCAAAAAAAATATAAAAAAGGTGCATAGAATAAAAAATAGTAGACTAATTGATTAGATGGTTGATATTCAATTTGAAATTTTATCTTTTAATGATAACCATTGACAAATGAGGACATCTACATACTTAATATAAAAATGGAGATTGATAACCACTGATAAAAAAAACCACAAGGACATCTATCGGTCATTGTGACCTCCCGTAATCAATCAAACAAACATTAATTACTCACAAGTCATAAGTAATGGTCTTATGAGCATATTTTTAATTAAATTTTCTATGTATGATGTATGATGCGTGCGGAGACAAAAGATTGCCATTTTTCAATGTTGACAAAAGGTTGCTTTACTTGCAATGAAAAGGGTATATGAAAATCTGAGTCCATAGTCATACTCGTACAGCTTATGCATTTTATTTATTACAATATATAAAAAAAATTATTCAAGTAGGTGTACATAAAATATAGTTATAAAATTAACAGCCAATGGCCAATGGGTAGGGGTGCAAACGGATCGAATATTATCTGTTTGTATCTGGATCCGTATCTTAACTTTTGCAGATTCAAATATTCAGATATAGATAGTTTGCGGATATGGATTCGGATACATTTATAATTTAAGCGGATACGGATACGGTTTTGATTTTAGAATCAGATACACATACGAATACGGATAATTATTGATATCCATATATTTTAAGTTTTCAAATATCCGTTTATCCATAAGAATTAACACCCGATTTCATTTCTCAATCCCAATTTCCACTCCCATTGCTTCTACTTCTTCTCCCACGGAGCTTGTGAATCCACCGAATAGATTAAAAATTGTAGTTGCTCTTGCAAACTAGTGACGAAATATGGTACAAGAAAACCATTCCTTCAAGTATTCAAGACCAAGTATGGTACAAGAACCAGCAAGATTCTTTGGTCTAATAAAACATTTCATAAAAGAGAGGATATTTTATTGATCTTGTGTTTTTTATTACATTGACATGACACCTATTTATAGGTTTGACTATGATCAATCCTAAACAACTTCACTAAATATCTCCCACCTACCACCACTACATTGTTAATCAACTCCTACAATTTACACCCAGTAATATATCCAAACTGTTTAAAATAATAACAATCACAGAAATAAAGATTCAAACACACGAATTTAACGAGGTTCAGTACCAGTTTAGTACCTACGTCCTCCTCTCCAAACCCTCTCACTTTTTTTATTAATCTTCCAAAAAATAGTATTACAATTTTTCTTGTATATCTCCAGGAGACGCACGAGAGAGGTTTAATAGAAAACAGAAAGGAAATCTCACACAAGATTAATTACTTCCTAATTCTATTCATGTAAAAATGGAAATAACTTAAATAGCCCAGCTCATATCCTTAGCAGATACATGGTAATTCTATTCAAGGTAATACTCCACCTCATATCCCATGGTAATTCTATTCATGGTAATTCTACAACACATGCCAATACAAACCCCCATTTCTGAAATGACCAACACAGCAAATTCTCTCTTTGTTCCAAGCTTACTTGCTCAGTGAAGACTAACTAAAATAACATTACAATGATTTTACCTGCTTTACATTTTATCAATAGTACTATTAATCATTCCTTCAAAGCTATTTAAAATATAGGCTTGCAGTAATCATATCATGTAGAAGCTTCCAACCAAACATATTTGTTTTGTTCAAATTTTTCTGACTGGAGTTTAGCATATCATGTGAACTGTTTTTGCTCCTTGTGCTCTCTGTGACCTTATTAGAGTGTCACGTAGTTATATGTTATTTACCTGGTGGGCCATCATACTAGAGTATTTCCAAATTTCCTTGGAATAAAAATAGATACGGGAACTGTAGGTTCCAATGATAGTTTACTTGATACTTTTTATATTTAATTTTTACCCTTTGACACTAGCATTCTCCAATATTTACACTTGTAAGTTCAACAATTTTGTCAAAAACAAACCTGAGATTTCCTAACTGTATGCTTTGGATCGGTACCAGGAAAACAAATCTATTGTAGGAATATGGCCGGAATCGCTGAGTTTTCACGATGAAGGGATGCCACCAGTTCCCTCGAGATGGAACGGCAGTTGCCAAGTTGGAGACCCCTCTTCAAATTTAACTTGCAACAAGTAAAACATCAGTTCTTTTACTGCTTTTGTTGCTTGGGATTCAATTTGTTCTCCGATCGCGGACTTAATGCAGTGGCATGAGCTAGCTCTGGTCTCCGTTCCAGAAGGACATAGGTTCAATTCTCAAAATAGCTATTCTAAAAGATGCTAAGTGTACCGAGACCTTTAATTAAAAAAAAACAAAAGTGTTAAGTCAATTATTTATCATATTATAGCTGTATAATAAAAGTAAAATTGAAGATTTGATAAATCATAATAGAATCAGTGTTTAACTTTCACGTAAAGGTAATAGATTGGAACTTTTATCATCATATATAATTTAATGATTTTAATCAAAAAGCAAAGGTAAAGTATCATATGGACTATAAGAAAAGTATTTACAGAGTTACCTGGAAAAAGAAAATATTGGAAATTATAACATGAGGTAAATTGATCATAAAGCAAAACGTTCATTTAAAAGCGTCTGAGGATGTTTGGTAAATTGGTTTTCCTTGTAAAATCTCTTAATATATCATCAGTTTGCTTAGGGACTGTCCGATAGGCATCGGATCAAATTTGGTCTGTTGTCCGGTAAGAGTTTGTCCGATTCACATCAAAATGTTGATGATTAAGAGCACACGAATCTTGATGCAGATCGAGCTGCTCCAACCGGGCACCGAACTGAATTTGATTTGATGCCCATCAAACGGCACTCCTATTTCCACATCATAATTTTAGTTCCTTAAGTTTTCACTTTTTAGTAACAAACCCTAAATTATTTCCCTACCAATACATTAGATTTTGCAATCATCATCATCATTATTTATTGAACTAATAAAAAATGCTTCAATTATGGCTCAGAACAATAATTTGGGAAGATGTCATTTTCATAACCCCCTGGCAGTCCCTTCCATCACATAAAATCCATTATTATATTATCTTCCCCAACTAAGGTCCCTCCTCTATGACTGGAGCCCTGCAACTACTCTTGTATTAAAAGATGCCCTGCAAAGCAGCAACTTCATATTAGCATTTTTAATCGCTTAATTAATGGGGTCCAGATCCCCAAAGTAATTCAAATTTTGAGTTTAGATCCAAACCGTTCGATCAGAATTATGGGTACAATGGCATTTCCGAACCCTCGGATCCCCTAAAGCAACCCAAATTTTGAGTTTAGATCCGGATGCATCGATCAAAATTCAGGTCAATCCGGCACATGGTGGAATGCATGGAATTCCTTTAATGCTCGTGCCAAAGCAGATCGAACAGTCTGGATCCAAACTCAAAATTTGAGTTACTTTAGCCTCGGATCCCCTAAAGTAACATAAATTTTGAGTTTAGATCCGGACCATCCGATCATAACTCGGATCAATCCAGCACGAGGTGAAGTGCACGGTTTCCTTTAATATTTGTGCCAGAGCAAATAGAACAGTCTGGAGTCAAACTCAAAATTTGAGTTATTAATGGGGACACGTGGCATTTCTGGATCAACAGAGCTGTCCAATGTTTTTCCGCCGGAATTGTAATTAATGGGGACACGTGGCATTTCTTGACTTGTCGTTGCCTTTGATCTGGCGCTTTCTTTTTTATTTAAAAAAAACAGCAATACATGTTTTACACATGCAATAGTGTGATATACTTTCAATCATATATAAGACCATATATGTAATTGTTACATTTAACTCTCATATATGTTGATTTCATTTTAAATATTTTAAACGTGGATATACAATATTAAATAGCACAGTATATTTGCAAGAAAAAATAACCATTACATTGTAATTTTTTTAAATAAAAAAAAAGTAGTTGTTCCATAAGCTAACAATAAATATTCAATATAAACCCTCTATTTATTTTCAATATAGATGATTGTAAAATCACGAGAGTGGTTAAACATCTCTTGGTTGTAGATGCGGTGACATAGTCAATCCGAACCACTCAACATGATCTCCATATTAAAATGCTTGGAGACCAAATTTTATATTTTTGGGATTTTTTTACTATTATTTTAGATAGGTACAAAATCACTTATTTGGATGGTCCAGAATTATCTGAAAACAGTGATATTAGCCGATATAACTTAGACTGACTTGTTATAACTTAGACTGAAATTATAACGTTATGATATTAGCCGATATATATACATATATATATATTGCCCACCTAATGTCATAATGTTATAATTTCATATTAAGTTATAATGAGTCTGTTTTGGCGATTTCAAAGTCCAAACAGTCGATTCAAACCGCTCAACATGATCTCCATATTAAAATGTGCTTGGAGACCAAATTTTATATTTTTTGAAATTTTTTTAGTAATTTTTTAGATAGGTACAAAATCACCGTTTATAGATTATTCTGGACCATCCAAAACAGTGATTTTGTACCTATCTAAAAAATATGATGTAACTATAGAGAATGCAACTAATCAGGTGGGACCCACATTACCTACCCCTGCAAAAAATCATATGGGACCCACTATCCCTAGCCTTGCGAAAAATTAGGTGGGACACACGCTGGTTAGCCTTGCAAGTAATCAGGTGGGGTTCACTAACGCTAACTTTGCAAATAATCAGGTGGGGTCCAGTAATTAATCATCTTGATTATTCCCTTAATGATCCGAAAAAAACTGAAAACAAATATAAACATTTCGTCAAGAATATGTTTTCTTTGAAAGATATTAAAACATGAAAATTGAAAAATAAATTTGAAAAACTAAAAATTTCCGTTCCAACAAGTCGGATCGTAATTTTTTCTTGATTAACCTTGAATGCTTCATATATATTTGATATTTAAACTTATTTGTGATACTGAAAATTTTGAAGATAAAACTGAAAAATTGTGTTACTTCAACTAATATCTTCTATCTGACCTTTCTATATATATAATTCATTCCTTACTGTTAAAAAAATAGAAAATAAAATGGAAGAAGATGTGTAAACTTCCTTATTTGATCCTATTTTTTAATTTTGTTCAACTCAATCTCTCTTCTCTCTCTATATAATCTATATCATTTGAGATATCACATTTATCTGTTTGATATTGCGGAAAACAAGATTGAAAATAAAATCTCTTGCACATACAACTATCAATGTGTGGAAAGAGAATATATCTATTCCACATGTAGAGGTCCTTTTATCTCCATCTATACTATTTGTTTAAATGACAAATAATATTTCTTAAATAATATAAAAAAATGGAATGAAATGAAGACACGATCAATCAATTATTAACTAATTTAAAAATTCTCTAAATAACATAAAAAATAAAAAGAAATCATGACCAATCAGAAAATCGTGTAGCCAGTACGTGCGGTGAGTACATATCTAAATAAATTTGGACTTTAATATGCAAAAAAATATAAAAAAGGTGCATATAATAAAAAAATAATAGACTAATTGATTAGAAGATTGATACTCAATTTGAAATTTTATCTTTTAATGACAACCATTGACAAATGAGGACATCTACATACTTAATATTTAATATAAGAATGGAGATAGAAAAACCACATTATTTCAATGGTGAGGTACCGTAACCAATCAAACAAACATTAATTACTCACAAGTCATAAGTAATGGTCTGAGCATATTTTTAATTAAATTTTCTATGTTGCGTGCGCAGAGAAAAGGTTGACAAAAGGTTACTTTACCTTACACGAATCATTATTATATTAATATCTGAGTCCATAGTCATACTCGTACAGCTGATGCATTTTATTTATTACAATATATACAAAAAATTATTCAAGTAGGTGTACATAAAATATAGTTATAAAATTAACAGCCAATGGCCAATGGATAGGGGTGCAAACGGATCAAATATTATCTGTTTGTATCTGGATCCGTATCTGACCTTTTGCAGATTCAGATATTCGGATATAAATAGTTTGCAGATATGGATTCGGATACATCTATAATTTAAGCGGATACGGTTTTGATTTTAGAATCAGATACACATACGAATACGAATAATTATCCATATCCATATATTTTAAGTTTTCGTATATCCGTTTATCCATAAGAATTAACACCCGATTTCTTTTCTCAATCCCAATTTCCACTCCCAATGCTTCTACTTCTCCCACGGAGCTTGTGAATCCACCGAATAGATTAAAAATCGTAGTTGCTCTTGCAAACCAGCGACGAAATATGGTACAAGAAAACCATTATCTGAGTCCATAGTCATACTCATACATCTGATGCATTTTATTTATTACAATACATAAAAAAAATTCTGCAAGTAGGTGTACATAAAATATAGTTATAAAATTAACAGCCAATGGCCAATGTGTAGGGGTGCAAACGGATCGAATATTATCCGTTTGTATCTGATTTGAACATTTGCAGATTGAGATATTCGGATATAGTAGTATAGTATTACCGTGCAGAAGTGCACAGGAATAGATTGAAAATCGTAGTTGCTCTTGCAAACCAGCGACGAAATATGGTGCAAGAAAACTATAAGAATAGAGGTACAAGAATGGTACAAGAACCATCAAGATTCTTTGGTCTATCTGATCCGTTTACACCCCTACCAGTGGGCCACCACACTTGATAGTAATGATTTTGGAACAATGGGAAAGAAAAGGGTTCTACTTTTCTTCCTATATTTAAAAATAGAGGGTTGACCTATTCTTCGTCTTCAAAAAATCTGAGTCCATCATTGTTATCCATATTTGCAAGATAAAGAATATATGAAAATCTCAGTCCATATTCTATGTATCCCTATTCTTCGTCTTCAAAAAATAAAATAAAATAAACTAAAATCTTCCTATAAAAACCATCAATGCATGTCCTCCAAAGCTCACTAAACCAAATTAATATTGACTACTGCTCTAACAGTTTCCTCAGAGGAAGGAAACAACCCAACAAAATATTGAGCAATATTGCGTTTCGTTTATTTTTAATTTTCAAGCACCATGTTTTTTAGTAAGCTTTTCCCGTTATGGCCAATAGTCGTTGGTCTAATGCTATCTTTTCTGTTCTCCATTCCCTGTGGGGCCAAGATTCATCACCATACCTTTGTTGTAAGTGATTTCTCTGCTATTATTTAGACAAGATAGGTCCGGAAAGTAATTTTTCTTTTTCATATTTAAATTTTGTCAATTAAAATTTGTATCGTACAGTTCATAATACTCAATTATCTGACAATTATTCCTTTCATATTTGAATCTATATCCGTAAGTTATCCGCTCTGTATCTGTATTTGTTTATTGCGGATTTGGTTTTAAATTTTGACATCCATTTACTATTTATATTCTTATTCGTATTCGCCCATTGAAAGGCGGATACAAATTTGATATTAGCATTATCCACTCCGAATTCGCTCCATTTTCACCCCTAGATCAAGGCAATATACTTGCGTAAAAGGAACGAGTGAGGCTATGGTACGTATTTTGCAAAGAATGGATTGGTCCGTACTATTGATCCATATCTTTGTTTCTACAGTCTAAATATTCAAAATCTTAAAATCGGATAATATAATCTCCATAAGAAAATATACTTGGAGATCAAATTTGAAGATAGGTTAAAAAAATCACTATTTTTGGGTGGTTCAAAATCTTTAAAATGGATGATATTCTACCTATTTAAAAAATAGTGTATGAATTATAAAAAATATATAAAATTTGATATTCGAGTACATTTTATATGGAGATTATTTTAAATTGTTTGGATCAATTGGTTGAACTTTTTAAGCGGATATATAATTAATTCATAGCAGTATATATTGTTTCGTGCTATGTAAACTACCGTAGCCTCACTCATGTCATCTTATCATGCATGTTGCATTCTTTGGTGTTGTTTATCGCCTCTTAAAATACCTACTTGTAACGTTGCTTGCTCTTTCTTTATCTCTTTTCTTTTTCTATATATTATTTTGTCATTGCCAGTGCCAACCTAATAGACTTGATAGCTACTAGCTCCCTCAGATAAAAAAGTCACGCTTTTCTATCACGAGAAAAGGTTACGCCCCTCAAGCATCTATCTCCCTTCAACTAGTTCAACTATTAACTATCATTTTTTCAATATATTCCAAGTCAAAAAAAAAAAACAAATTCTTTCACCATTCATTTTTTTCTCTAATCATCTCTCAAAGATCTATGAGGAAATTTTGCGAATTTAAAACAACGAATGTCTTCTAATCGATTTTTTTTTCAAATGAGATCCATGATAAAGTACTTTTGAGTTATATTTGTAACGTTGATTATTTTTTCTTCTTGACATGTTAGGTTTAAAGACTCCATACGCTTGATATAAACACTTGATATGTAATGTATAAAAACTGTGCTTGAACCTTTTAAATACTTGCACTCAAGGGCGGAACTAGAAATTATGATCGAGGTGGCTGAAAATTAAAAGTGATGAGTGGGATTTGAACCCAAATCCTCTCAACCACAAAATAAAGCTTTAACCACTAGGCTACAACTAAACATTTGCTATACATTGATGGGGGTTGAACTATATAAAAGGTTTTGAAAAAATAAAATTGCTCTAAATTTCAATATACATAATTAAAATTTTGAAATCATAGGGGTGGATTAGCTTTGACTGAGCGTTAGATCCGCCCCCGCTTGTACCCACTCGTTTTGCCCTACAATCAATCTCATCCATTTTATCGACGATCTGTAAGGAATTTTGTGAACCTAAAACTACGAATGTCTTCTACTTGATTTTCTTTTTCAAATGAGATTCATGATAAATTACTTTTGAGTTATATTCGTATCGTTGTTTTTTTTCTTCTTGATACGCTATGTATAAAAACTTGATATGCTAGGTTTAAATACTTAATATGCTAGATTTAAAGACTTGCATACGTAGGTTTAAAGACTTGATATGCCATGTATAAAGACTGCACTTTGGATCTTTTAAAGACTTGCACCAACTCATTTTTTTTCTTCGATCAGTGTCGTCCATTTTTCTAACGATCTGTGATGAATTTTGCGAAACTAAAACTACGTACATATTTTACTCAATTATCACTTTCAAAGGAGATCCATAATGCAGTATTTTGAGTTATATTCGCGTCACTGTTTTTTCTTTTCTTGATATGTTATGTATAAAAACTTGATATGCTAGGATTAAAGACTTGATATGTTAGGTTTAAATATTTGCATATGTAGGTTTAAAGACTTGCATGCGCCAACTAGCGTTAGCTGTAAATGAACCAGCAGCCTTCTAGAAGACAGTCCTAGCTGTAAATATTTTCTTAAATATTATGGTAACAAAGTGATTTTATTCACATAGTTCAGTGGTACAAATGTACAATACTTTTATTTTCAGTAGTACAAATGTACAATACTTTTATTTTGATTTGATAAATGTACAATACAAATCCATACATACAAAAGTAAATTAGAAACCATATTGATAATTTATAAAATTATTAAAAGCTGTGTACGGAACCAATTCAAGGATTAATCAAGTAATTTCTGAGCTTTGCTCTTGTTCTATATCACAGTGCCACCATTATATATCGTCGTTCTCATTTTCCTCATATTCACTCATCTCTCTAACTTATACTACATTTCAATACGAATTCACAATCGCAACATCTCTGACATCATAAGAACAACACAATTCGGACGAGGTTTTGGAAAAAATTCGCTCGGGTGAGAAAATTACAAGAAAACTAGCTCGTCTTCATCCGATTCAGGCATGCATGCAAATCTTCCCAAAGGAAACAATGTGAACTCAAATAGTG
The DNA here is from genome assembly GCA_025461045.1 of Carex parvula. Classification (NCBI taxonomy): domain Eukaryota; kingdom Viridiplantae; phylum Streptophyta; class Magnoliopsida; order Poales; family Cyperaceae; genus Carex; species Carex parvula. The sequence continues at coordinate 74,607 of JAJGRW010004036.1, read as the reverse complement.
GAAAAAAATGGTCAAATCTTCTATGCTTTTCTAGCAAGTATGCATCACAAACCAACTAGTAGTCGGTATACCAGTTCAAAATAAAATTTATTTACAACGAAACCAAACTATGAACTTGTAACTTGATATATATATATATATATATATATTTACTTTTTCGGTTTTTCCCTTAAACAGATTCAAGAAGCTAGCTACACCCGGCTCTGCAATAATACAAAGAGCATTCTAACTGTCAATGGATCATATCCGGGACCCACTATCTCCGCTCGCAAAGGCGACACAGTCTATGTCAAGGTCATCAACAGAGGGAACAAGAACATCACCATCCACTGGTACTATACACACATAGTACATACATAAAGAATCTGTCTTTTGCACTATTAATTAAGGAATTATTTCAATCCATGCAAGACTAACATGTAATCATCTAATTTCTATATATAGGCATGGCGTAATCCAGCCGAGGGACCCATGGTCAGATGGACCGGAATACATTACTCAGTGCCCTATCCAGCCAAGAGCCAACTACACACAACGGATCCAACTTACGGAAGAAGAAGGCACGCTCTGGTGGCACGCACATATCGAATTTGATCGTGCTACTGTTCACGGTGCTATTGTTATTCACCCGAAGCTCGGAACCACCTTCCCCTTCCGCAAACCCCATAAAGAATTCACGCTAATTCTAGGAGAGTGGTGGAACAAAAACATAACAGATCTGTACCAAACCGCAATTGAGTCTGGCGGTCTATTCGATGAGTCTGATGCCAATACAATCAATGGACAGCCTGGTGACTTCATGCCATGCTCAGCAAATGGTAATTTATTGTTCCCGGTATAGGAAGTTGTTTATTTATAAAGCAAGTTGTTAGTGCTTCATAACATGGAAATTCTCTTTGACAATGTGTGTTACTTTACAAATTAAACAAAATTAGCAACCAAATTTATTATTTTTTTTGAAATATAATGTGGTCTAACTACATATATTTTTAATTTTTATTTTTGTTGCAGAAACTTTTAAGGTACAAGTCGAACAAGGCAAAATGTACCTCCTCCGTGTAATAAATGCAGCCATGGAAAATGCGTTCTTTTTTGGGGTTTCCGGCCACAATGTAACGGTGGTTGGAACCGACGCCAGCTATACGAAGCCTTACGTGAATGAATTTATCATGATCACCCCGGGCCAAACGATGGACCTCCTCTTACAGGCCAATCAATTCCAAAACTCTTCTTCCCCATTCCGTTATTACATGATCGCGGCCCTATACTTCGATGGAAGTTCTGCAGCCTCTAGAGATTGGAATGAGGCTGTAGCTATTTTAGAATACAAAACTAATCATTTCTCGCCATCAATAAGACCGGTTTTCACCTCCTTACCATACCACAACGACACTAATGCATCAGCTGCGTTCACTAGCGGTCTTCGCTCGCTTGCCAGCTCAGATCACCCAGCTATCGTAACCCAAACTGTCGATGTCAAAATGTATATCACGATATCTTCGAATGAACAATTGTGCCCTAACAGCTCATGTGATGGTGCAAACGGTACTAGGTTTGCTACCAGTATGAACAATGCTAGTTTCCAAAACCCGAAAATTGATGTGCTAGATGCATATTACAATTCTATTGCCGGTGTGTACACCACTGACTTCCCTGACCAACCACCGCTCTTCTTCAATTTTACTGATGCACAATATCAAGAGAATGCAAAATTTGTTGATAAATCGACAAAAGTGAAAGTGCTCGAGTATAACACAACCGTGGAGATTGTGTTTCAGGGCACTAACTTAGGAGACGGACAAGTTACCCATCCAATTCACTTGCATGGCCACAACTTCTATGTCATTGGAAGCGGAACCGGCAACTTTGACAACACAACAGATCCTTTGAGTTACAACTTGGTCGATCCGCCATATCAGAACACTTTGGGTGTGCCGAAGAACGGTTGGGCAACTATCCGCTTTAGGGCAGCTAATCCGGGTGAGTTTATTCTTTTTCCTTTTTTTCTTTTAAATATCAAATTTATTAAATCTTTTTATTGATTTAATTTTGACAATCAAAGGTGTTACATAACTACAATGAGAACGATCTGTTTAGCAATATTGGATTAGATAGTTCATCCCGACTAATTAAGTAGATCAGCAAAATTAATCAAATAGTAGATTAGTTATTGTTACAAATTGTTGTTTTGAGTGTTTTTCAGACACTAATCCTTAACATATTTTGGTTTTACAATTAATTAGGAGTTTGGTTCATGCACTGTCACTATGAAACACACAATATTTGGGGAATGGATGCTGTGTTTATAACAAAGGATGGTAATAGTACAGAGGCAAAAATGCTGCCTCCCCCTGCCGACAAGCCTCCTTGCTGATTTTACTAAAGCACTTTATTATGTTTTTTTCAAAGGTGAGTTTGCACTGGTTAATTTATTGTATATTATAAAACAAATACTTTTGAAATATCTTTTCCTCATTAAAATTATGGTTGGATTATAATTTGTTACAGTTGTAAATGGATTAACAGGTGAATAAAGATGGAGTATATGAAAACAACAGCAGAGTATAAGCTTGATTGGAGAACAGGGAAATGCAAGATTTAAAGGAGGTGTTATGAGTTGTAACAAAAAACTAAATCAGAAATTAAGTAGAGTTTATTGTCACTTGGGCTTCTTTACTTGTACTCCCAATTACTTGTGGTAATTAATTTTAGTTGATTTACTTGAATGGTATACAAGATCCATTGATGAATTGTTTCTAGGCCCAAAATGAAACTCAGGTAATTGAGCTTATATGGAAAAATTATCTTTTAGGCCCAAAATGTATCTCAAGTAAACGGGCAAAAGTTTGACTTCATACCGTGCACCAGTCACATATTTCTTATTATTTTGTCTTTAATAGTTCTGCAAAACCTTCTGAGTTTTGAGCATACCACAAAATTCTCAATTGAGAATTCAAAAAAGATATATCTTTGCTGGTAAACAACAAGTGAGGTATTGAATTAATTATCGTCATAAACTGACAAGTTAGAAGACTGAATACTTGTTATGTTCTTGCTATATATTCTTTTATATATTAATAAAGTATCAAATAGAAATTTTGTAAATTTAAAATGAGTTTTAGTATAAAAGTCAATAAATCATGCCTCTAATTTGAATATACATACCTAACGTTTGTGTGATGAGTTTTTTAAATTTAGAAGAGTAGATATGATATTATAAATGTTGGAAAGAAAAATTTATAATTTCAATAATTTAAAAAAACATACATAAAAATTTTCAAAGGTCCCTAATTCAAATCCTTTACAAACAAGAAGCAAGATGCATCTTTTCTTTCATAGTATCTAGAAGCTGCTTGATTCTTCCAGAAAATAATATGATTCCAAATCTACCTATTCCATTTTTTCGAAACCCTGATAGTGGTTTTTCCAAATAAAAACGCCTGGGAAAATTATTACCAAATTATGCATTTAATTTAAAGAAAGCAAAAAGATTCAAGGAGCCAAATTTAATGAAACCTAGCTCAAGGTGTTTTATAGGTCCCCAAAAATTCATAGTGTGACATAGTTCACACTGAACTAATACACGGATCAATTAGTCCTTATTGACTCTTGATTAAAGATGTTATAACATGAAAAAAAAATATATAAGAACTAAATTAAATTTCACAATGGACCCATATGTCAGTGACCCACGCCTTCACCTGCCCCTGCCTTCTCTCTGACTCTGTCTCTACTCTATTTCTCTCTCTCACGAGCTCTCTTGCCTTCTCTCTTTTCTTGTGAATTCGATGTCGAACAAAGCCCCGGGACTTAGTGTATTGTTGACTAGTCCCTGTGGTTTCTTTCTTTTGATAAGCCTTCGAGCTCCTTGATTTTTCTAATTATGTGAATCGAGTATGGTTTAAACAACGAATCGGGTGCTTTAAATTGTTGATTTATCGCTTGACCACTCGAATTGATTTTTCTTGGTTTGGTGATTGCTATGCTTCATTAATATGTTGTTTAAACTAATTTCTCACTTGGGTCATGACCTTTAGACAAGTTATTGCGATTGAATCTTAGTTTTGAGTTTTAGATCAAAATTCTAAAATGTACACTGAGGTAAATTGGGTCAATTAACCTCCATTCCATGCCTTTGTCTCCGCCAACTGAGTGTTTGTATGAAGTCAACACCGCTCAGTTAAAATCTTTACCCCATGCTCGTTTCAACTACCGAAATCATTATGATTTGGGCCAGAAAATCATTATTTCAGGACTCAAATCTAAGATATACAAAGAAAACAAAATAAAGATATATGTTCATCAGAAAAAAATTTATCTATAGAAATTATTAAATTGAGACATACAAAAATAAAAAGAGTACCTTGTTTCTAACAAATATAGAAAGATCGGACTTATTGAGTCCGATCCAAATTTTTTGGATTGGACTCAATGGTTCAAATCTACTGTTATTTTCTTTTTTCTTTTTTAAATTAGACATTGATGGCAAAATCTGGAATATGGTTGCCATAGAAAATCAGGTGAGAATTGGATCTGTTTCATTGAGTAAGATCCAAGTTGGGTTTAATTCCGCAAAAAATAGTGGAAATGACTGAATTTAAGAAAAACAAATTGGATCAGACTCAATGGATCTGGACTTGATTAAATATGGCATCTATCCTTTTCTACCGTTTGAAAAAAAAAAAATAACAGCAGATCTGGACCATTGAGTCTGATCTGAATTTTTGGATCGGACTCAATAAATCAAATCTTTCTATATTTGTTGGAAACGAAGTACTCTTTCTATTTTCGTACGTCTCAATTAAATAATTTCTATAGATAAAAATTTTTATGTCCATCACATTTTGTTGAGTTCAAATTTGGTTGAGTTTAAATTTTGTTGTGCTAATACCATGTGGATTGCTTTTTTCAACCCATGACACGTTTGTTTTGGATGTCAAGTTGCGGTGCGTTCACATGCAGTATTACGAGGTGTTGGACTAGTACCTCATCAATCCGGGCCTCTACCAGATTGTGGACATGTTGCGGACTAGGAGTGGCACTATCAATGCATCTCTCATCGCAGGACTGGTGGAGCGATAGTGTCCCGAGACGCACATGTTCCACATGCCATTTGGAGAGATGACAGTGACACAACAGGATGTGAGTGTACTTTGGGTTTGCCTATAACTGGCACCTCTGTTGGTGGCGTATCTGACAGCGTTGGGTTTGCTGCTCAGATCGAGGAGTTGTTAGGCGTTGATTCTCACTCTCTCATTGAGGATGATGAAGTTGTGGGAGCACTTCAGCCCGGGTCTGACAACAGATTCTAACGAGGAGCAGATTCAGAGGTAAAAACTATAAATTATTTCTATTACATTTGCGAACATTGCTTCATTATCTATTCTGTATTGCAGATATACACAGGGCTACGTGATGGACCTATTTGGTTCTGTCATGTACTGATTCTAGCAGTAATATGATACCGATGATGTATCTTCCGCTGCTGGCAGACGTTGATCATCCGTCACCGTACAACTGGGGTGGGACTGTCCTCGCCCATCTGTACTCCCACCTGTGCCATAGTTGTATGGTAAGTGTAGGGCACAGAAAGTTGCACAAAGGAGGAAGGTGTGTGCATATGTTAAATATCTCAGAGTTCAATGCTCTCGATTTTCAAAACATGGAGAGAACATCGAACTTGAAACATTCATTTCTTTCTACAATTCCTTCTGGTTCACCCTCGACAGACCTACTGTTCATAATCAGCCTATCGAGAGAGTTTATTGATTGTGGGGACGTTTAACTCCCAGCGGGCGCAAGCCCCCGCTGTTAATTACATCAGATGACCCTTCCAAGCCATACTGAACACCTCGTCCATTCCGGGATTTGTGCATATTTTATGTGAATTGAATAATGGGGCTAATAAGGGGACTCATATATTGACCTTGGTTTTTATTTGGTTTTCTTGGTTTTGATATGTGTGTGTGTGTGTATGATTTCATATTAAAATAATGTTTATTATATTTTAAAATAAGAATTTGGATATTTGAGAAGTGTATATACATTGTTTATTTACATCTGACTCATAACATATTTATTCACATTTTGTTAATGAATAAGATCATTTAAATTTGAAGAAAGGGTATTTTGGTCATTTCATAACTTGGCTGATGGTTGAACATATTCAATTTTTGTTTAGAGACATGGGGCATTTAATTTGGGTTCATTTGGAGGTGGTTTGAGTTGATTTGGATTTGAAATGAAGAAGTTATGGCCAAAAATGACTGAAAATGGCTTATTTGTAAAGCTTGATTCTTTCCAGGGACCTATTTGTAAAGCTGGGAGAAATGAAATTTGTAATTTGGATTTTTGATAAGGTCCGGGCTGGAAGTTGGGCTTCCAGGGGCTTATTTGAAAGGATTTTAAGTAGTCAAGGGCCTTTTGTTAAATGGTTAGGGACTGCGCTGTAAAGAAGCTTTGTCAAAGGGGCATTTTCACAAAAGATCTTCATTTAATATCTTCTGGACTTTAAGATTGCGATTTGGGCTTCGAGATTGGTGCTCTTGGCCTTTGAGATGTGTTTTCGGGCTCTGAGATTTGTACTGAGTATTTGATTTCATTTGTTTTTCAATGCTAAACTTCAAAAATTCATATTAAATTGAATAAAAATTCAAATAATATAAAATTTATGTCTATTTTGTGTATTTTGAGGTCCTTCACATGATTATGATATTTGTTCTTTGATTTGAATTTTGAGTCTATCTGTACTGTTCATTTTACCAGTAGATACCTTTTATTATGAAAGATGCTGATTTTTCTATTTTTGACAAGCTGAACTTTGAAAATTTATATAAATTCGAAATAAAATCAGAAAAATATGAAATTTGTGTCAATCTTGTGTGTTTTGAAGTTATTTACATATTGGTGCAGTCCATTTTGCATTCTAGCTCCTGTACTGGTCTAGATTGGTCATTTTACCAGAGAGGGTCATTTCAGTCTAGTACCAGTTTTGTTTGCTGACAATTATTTTTGTAAAATTTGTGCAAGATAGACTACAACTCCGATTTGAGTATTCTTTGTACCAAAATTTTCAGGAAAGTACAATCTATATCCTCAAAAAGTTTCAAGAATTTAGAAGGCCTAAATCTATTTTTAATTCGTGATTTTGTAGGAGGCATATTTTGGGACAGCAAGCTTATTTATCAGTTTTTTTGTATTTTAGAAAGCTGAACTTTAGAAAATCACAGAAAATGCATAGAAAATGCTATAAATGTAAAATTTGGGTCTAAATTGTGTGTTTTGAAGTCCTCTATCTGACTGTACAGTTTATTTTTCATTTTGGTTCTCGTACCAGTCTGCACTGGCTGTTTTACCAGAACAGGCCAATTTCACCGTTTTGAGGGTTTTCTTTGTATCAATGACATTTGCATGATGCGTTGTTGCTAAGTTTGGTTTGGTACCATACCAGGAACAAAGGAAAGAAGATCAAAGTTTCAAAAGTTCATTTAATCAAGAGATTTGAATATCAAAAGGATGTCAAAGTATGATTTTTGCAAGATTACCTTTTGGTTTTTGTTGGAATCATGATTTAAGTGTTCTTTATCTTGATTATAGGACAAATCATTGAGATTTCATTAGGTTAAAGATGTAAATGACATAGAACAAGTTCAACTTGTTGTCTATTTACACTTTGAACCTTCTATCTCTCACTATTCACACATTGGACTATTTAATTTCCTTATATTGCTTGATTTAGCATAGATGTGTATTTGCATGTATATAAGGAAATTAAATATCTCCTAATGCGCAAAATAGGTCATTTTTGTTGAGAGAATAATAGGGGAGACACACTAGCTCAACCCTATCAACTCTTGTGTGTTTAATTTTTTTTATTGTCACTTTATTCTCTTTAATTCCTTTCATAAAATAATCAATATAACTTCCATATGGGAGGAGACTAACACTAGCTCAACCCTCATATTTCCATTATTCAATTATTTTAGAAGGGATTAAAGGTGTGTAGAAATAGAAAGAAAAGAAAAGGGAAAAGAAAGGATTTTTCTTTTATTTAATATATTCATGCATATATTATTTTTTTGTTTGATGATCATTAAACTTCATGCTTTGCTTATAAGCTTAAAACATCATGAAGCTTTCTCATTTTTGCATTTTCACAAAAGTTCGAAATAAAATAAAGAAAAAAAAAATATATAAAATGAAGGAAGCTCCAAGTATGTAAAGAAAAGAAGAGAGGAGAGGAAATATAATATAAGAAACTATAAACAAAGAACATTCTTTCATTGATTCATGATTAATATACATGAAAACAAGCTCTATTAAGCTTCTACATTGTAAAATCTCTACCTATTTCTATTTTGATTTTTGGTAGAGGAGGAAGAGGGTTTCGGCCTTGTGAGGGGTATATGTTGTGTTGTGTATATGTTGTATATGTGGGTTGCCTCTTTGTGGTGTGTTCTTTCTTTTGTGTGTGTTGTTGTGTTGTCTCCTCTTTTCATCTTCAAATGAGGGGTTTATATAGGCTAGGCAAGGGGTAGAGTCTAGGGTTTAGAGGAGCCTTGTTGGCATGATTCCCACCACTCCTTTGCATTAACTCTCATCCAAAGGTTTAGATGCATCCAAGTGGTCATGCTTATCCCTCAAGCTTGAAGGGAATATTCTTGGCATCTTAGCATCTTCATTGGTCATGTGACATGTGTCCATGGGAGCAAAAATATCTAGAGCATATTCTAGAGCATCTTCATCCCTCCTATTTTGGCATCTTCAATGGTCATGTGACATGTGTCCATGGGAACAAAAATATCTAGAGCATATTCTAGAGTATCTTCATTCTTTTGGGCCTATTAAATTGCATCAAGCCATTTGAGCCGATATATCATCTTTAATCACTTCGGCCTATTAAACATATTCGGCCATTTAAGCATTTGAGCATTCGGGCCATTTGAGCCAATTTGAATATTATTATGTTACTTCAATTTAACTCAAACCGTGAATTCCATTCGGCCATTTAATAATTTAATTCGAATATATCATATGGCAGCAGCTTTAATACAAAGCTAATTAACCAACGCCATTTTTTTTTTATTTCAATTCCTTTTCTTTTCTTTTTTTTTCTTTCTTCTTTTTTTTTTTAGTTTATTTCATTTCTTTTTAATATATTTTTTTATTTTTATATCCCGACTTTTTAGGGTCAAATAGTAAGTCTCTAACTCTTTTCTCAATTAAACTTTTCATCAACCAATCGAAATACCCTGACGGCTAAATTTTTTGAAAATGCAGAAGGATAAGAAGCAGATGTACGGGCCGACACTCTTTCTTCAGCACTGGTCGTGGTCACAGCTACCGGTGGCTCAGCCTATCCCGAATTAGCCTCCAGCATGGGGAGCGCCCGATCTGCTCAGATGCCCGGCAAATGCGAAGAAGTGGCACGATGATCACAACTACGTGGATCGGACCCACGGTAGTACCATTGGTATCAGGCCAGTCCATTCAGAGCTGCAGAGTTTGGCTGCAGACCTTGTGAGTGGACACCGTACAACTAGTTGTACAAGGATGAGCGGTTGCCGGGGATTTGTTTCCAGCACCGGGAGAGATGGTACTACAGAGGTCCACTCATACACTTCTGGATAGTGGAGCACCACTATCAAGATCGGGTAATTCGTCAGCTTGGACATACGACGTTGATTCTCACAGACCCACCTTTGTTGCATTCCACCATCAAAGACCTGCACAAATAAGTCGTATCCTATTATCTATTATCCCAAAATACTTGATATATTTGTATTGCAACTAACGTGTTCCTTACATGATAAGTCACTTAGGGCGACCGGAGCGCGACTGGCGCAATCATTTACATGAGTACTACACTACAACGGAGGCTCCGGGGTACCACGACTTTTATCACGTGCCAGGGACATCCCCTATTGAGGTATGAGGGTTGGTACGTGCGGGTCTGCATGGCCACCATATATCTGCAGGGTGATTACGGTGCCCATTTACGCGACATGATTAAAGACAATGGTGGTTACATACCCAACGGCAAAAAATGGACTCGCCAAGTAATGCACATAAATCTACATAGTTTTTTCCTGACTTATTAGTTCATCAAGGTTTGTTCTAACAAACTAACTTTTTTCCAGCTTTTGACTGCGCTCAAAGCTGCCGCGCATGAGGTCACCATGCTGGAAAAGAAGAACTGGAGACGTCTTGGGTACCACTTCCTCAAGCAGCATGCCAATTTTGTTGAGGATGCCGGGCACGGTGGGCAGCTCATCACCATGCTGCGAGACACCGGATAGAACATCAACTGGCGTGAGATAAATCTGACCGAGCCTGACACGAGCCCGATTAGGCTAGAGGAGATGCCACCTCCCCCGATGAGCAGCCAGAGTGGGACTACCATCGTTGGGTATTGTCCATGTCTGGGTGGGAGGCATTCTACGATGAGCATGGATGTCCGGTTCAACCTTTGGTATATCTTTCTTCAGTGACTGTCAGGTTAGTATTAATTTCTTCGTTCATATCAAATTTACTTAATTATGTATTTGATTGCAGGGTCCGGCCGAGATGTCACCACCACCTCCGGAGTCCTTTCCGGTGGATGTCGAGTTTGGTGCGTTCAGTCTCGATGAGATCGGGGTATTGGAGGAGGATCTGGCCGACATGCCACCACCGCCAGTACCACGATATAAGACAGAGATGCCACATGATAGAGAGAGCCAGTGGTAGCGGGTCCCAGACTCAGCCTGCCTTTGGGACTGAGTTCGATGCATCCATCTTTTGTACACCCCCGCCAGTCTCTAGGCTGACGTATAAGGCAGTCTTGGATACCGCCGAGCGGATACACAGTGAGGCAGAGGCTCATGTCATTACACCGAGAGAGAGTCTAGCCGGTTCGAGTGAACGCCGGAGTACCAGTTGAGCGATGGTCCCCCAATCCGTGGTGGTGATTTTTTGTACTATTTATATTTGGTGTTCTATATTTGGTGTTTTATATTTGGTACTATTTATGTTTGGTATACTATATTTGGTTAAGGGTGTTTATATTTTTCTACATCTTTTTTCGTCACTAACTTACGCAAAATTACGCTAACATAAATTAACATAATTACACTAAATTAATATAATTAAAATTGTAGTAAAATAAAATAAATCATCACGAATATGCTAAATTAAACTAAGTTACTACAACTACAACAAAAATAGTACAACATAAAATCTAAACAGAAAATACTACAATAACATAAAATCTAAACATAAAATACTACAACATAAAATCTAAACGAAAAATACTCAAATAAACTCTAAAACAGCCAAACAAAATATAAAAATAATAATAATAAGAGTACCGGCTAGAAAATGACCGGTAGTATTGTTAATAGAGTACCGTCTAGAAAATAGCCGGTAGATGATTAAATAGGGTACCGGTCATTTTCTGGCCGGTAGGGTCATTTTTATCAAATCCCAGCAAGCCTGGGTATATTAAATAATTTGTAATAAACTTTGGATATTAATAGAAATGTCAGGAGAATATGCACCAGCTCATTCGAACCTATTCAGTGGCACCAATACGTTCGCACCATGTCAGTTGAGCCTCTTCAGAGAGCAGATCCTTTTTGGCTCATTAACCATGCATGTAGCCAATAAGATTTAATCCAGAGTTAATTCCAGAATTCAATTTGTTCTGTAGTACAATTCCAAGAACGTACATTATAAACAAAATGTAAAACTGAGTCACTGACTGTGTCTAATAGAAGGAAGGTTTAAAGTTTAAACATGTCTTAAACTATCCCATTTGATGCTGCATTTTTAAATGCAACTCCATTGGCATTTATGAAAGAAGAGATAGAGCATCCCCTCATTAATTTGGTAAAAACCTTTTTTGGGTCCCACAATTCGGTGAAACGGCTTACACTAACTGGTTTCGTTTCCTTCATGTTTTGGGCCAGAGCTTCTCCTGAAAGGAACAACTTCCAACCAAGAAAATTGATGCCCAAAATTGAGAAACGCCAGAAAAACTACAATGCACATCAACCCAACTTAGAATCCTTGAAGGATTATACTATAAATACAATGCACATCGTTCATGACAATATTAATAAATCTCAAATAACTATTTTTTTTTATTTGAACAATTTATTTTATACTTCTGCTCGTATAAATTGAGAGTTGCATTCAAATTAATGGAATTAAATTTAAATTGTGTTGTTCATATGTGTTTCCATTTATAATTAGTGTGCATTTAAATTCTATCTAGCATATTTCTTTTCTTTTTGACTTTATTTATTACTGTGCATTAAATGTGCAGAGTTAATAATAAATTGGATAGCAAAGAAAAAGAAATTCTCAGTGCACTTTAATAAGAACAATTAGATATCCCCTCTTTTTCTTTTTACAATTCAAGAGTTAAATTGAAGAACATAAAATTAGGAAAGGTAGACTAAAATGAAACTCTGCTAGTAATGATACAAATGATTAATAGGATACATATAACTTTTTTTTTTTGAGTATTGCTATTTTAAGCGCACTAATTTGATTATTCATTGCTCACAATACCTAATTTACAAGTAACGCTCTGAATAAAGAAGTTGAGTACAAATTTTGTAACTCTCCTGTGAGCAAATTCACCTTAAAAGAAAGTATCTAATGCATTTGATATATGAGGAGGAATCCAATTACACCATTTTGTGGTGACACATCTTTACACCATATGCTTATGTCATTTTGCAGTTTCAAATTCCAAACAGTCGATCCGAACCATTCAACATGATCTCCATATTAAAATGTGATTAGAGACCAAATTTTATACTTTTTGAAATTTTTTTAGTATTTATTAAGTGATCAACGTCAAAATGATAGTGAATTACGTAGGATTTTGGCTTAGGTTTTGTCTTATTATCTCACCTTTATGTTTAATTCATTATAAAAAAAAGTTATTGTTGCTGTACTTTATGTTTTAGTACAAGAAACATGTTTTCGAGCTATTCTACATCATTTGGAGCAAGAATCTGGTCAATCGGATAAGCACAGCTCATCAACTAAGGCTCTGTTACGGCCCATATTGGCTAATACAGACCAGAGCCCCAGTACGGGCTAGAGATGGCGCGAAACGCATTAAGTCCCTCAGCAACACAGTTCCAATACGGACTGTATCAGCCAATACGGTCCGTATTCGAGGCGCCCTTTGGTGAATAACTGCTCCAGTTGTGTCTAGATCAGATTTATTGGACTCCACTCATCTCCAGGCTCCCCCTCACTCCTATATAAGCCCTCTGGACTGAAGAGGAAGACATCTTAATTTGTATCATTTGGTGTTATTTTTTGTTACGTGAGAAAGAGGAGTGTGTCGAGGCTAGTTAGGAAGCGCTACTTGTTTGTGTCTTCTTTGAGTCTCTTGTAAACATGTCGTTCCGCTGCTAAGTTTAGATTCTTTGGGCTAGGCAGTAAATATTGTTACTTATGATGCTTTGATATATATATAGTTTTATGTTTGTGTAACCTTTTGTTGATTTAAATGTTTTTGTATTTGATGTTCTTCTTACTTGATTTCGATGATCTAATTTAATTTGTCATGGTATGTGACACTGCCTTGATGATAAGTACAATTACGATGGATGAGTCAAGGACAAGGGACAATATCAGACTAGTGTGAAGAAAACCTTAGAGGAGAAACCACTAGTTAGAACAACAAAACGCAATATGGAAGTTCTGGCATTTGCGCCTCAGTAGATGAAACAGTATCTTTATAGTAACCTCGATCCGTAAGAGATCTGGAATTTGTGTGAGAAAATCGCAGTGTCTTTATATAGTAATCTCCATGGGAGTTCCGGCATTTGTGTAAGAAACATCGCAGTGCCTTTATAGTAGCCCCATTATAACAATTGGAAACCACTCTCTAAAAAGTTAAAGTATCAAAGCGAATTGAGTAGCAATGGTGTGTCAAAATCTTAGGAATCATATCTCTATCTTTGTTTGACTTACTTTTAATTTTTGTCAAATATACACTGATCACAACTACAACTCTTGATTTTCAGATTCCGTCTAGCCTTTCGAAAGGTTGTGATTTCATCGCTCAAGACTCTAAACTAATATTCCTGTGGATCAACCTCAATTATACTACTCGATAGGATTGTGCACTTGCGATCCGACCCGATAGCATACCGAGTTTGTAAATTTAAAAGACTATCACTCCCGAAGTGATCAAGCTTTTTGGCACTGTTGCCGGAGAATAACGGTTTATTGTGCAAAGCCTCGCAAGACGCCCTTGCTTTGTCCATTAAATCCAATCAATTAAAGATGCCTAGACTTTTAATTTTCAGCACTTTTATTTTTATTTTTATTTTCATTTTTTTATTTTTTTTATTTTTCAGGATTTTCACACTAGCCGAATCATCTGTACGAAGGGACAATTCACTTTCACTTCACCGATAAGGACCAATCATAGTCCTTTTCATGACACTCAAAGTGAAGGAGACTCAGATTCGATAAACATGGAGAACCCGCTGAACGAACCAATTCACAATAATCCACCGATCAACGTAGTTAAGAATCAACGAGACCTAAACTTCGACGACACTACTGCGTACCGCGCGCAAATGATCATAACTCAAGCATAAACCCACCGACAGTTACGAATCGTAATTATCAGATCAAACATGCTCTCATAAATATAGTGCCGCAACAACAATTTGGAGGATTTCCAAGCGAGGACCCACAACTACAACAATATGGTGTCGCAACATAAATATGGTGTCACCAAATATACACTGATCACAACTACAACTCTTGATTTTCAGATTTTGTCTAGCCTTTCGGAATATTGTGATTTGATCGCTCAAGACATTAAACCAATATTCCCTGCGGATCGACCTCGATTATACTACTCGATAGGATTGTGCGTTTGCGATCCACCCGATAGCATACCGAGTTTATAAATTTAAAAGACTATCACTCCCGAAGTGATCATGAAGATATGTGAAAAATTGATGTTTTCAGACAATTCTGGACCACTGAAAAACAACGATTTTCAAATATTATGAAAAAATAGTAAACAATTTCCAAAAAATGTAAAATTTGGTCTCCAAGCACAATTTAATATGGAGATCATGTTGAATGATTCAAATTGACTGTTTGAATTTTGAAATCGCAAATGACTTATAAACATATGGTGTCAAAATGTGTCACCATAAAATGGTAGTAATTAGGTCCCTCCTCTTGATATATATGCTGGCCTTGTTTAATTCTATGGAAATGAGAAAAGTGATTTTTTGTGACCTCACTATGTAGTCATGATTATGTTGAAGTAAGAGTGTTAATACTCTATTCGAATCGTATACATGATGTGTTCTAAGTGTCAATGAAAATATAACTCTATAAGTATTTAATTTAGTTCACCCAATTCTGTTTAAAAACGTAATTAGTAAAATCTCAAAATATACTCATACAATAATAGAATAATCATTATAAAGATTAGATTTTAATTATCTAGCATATTTGAATATTCTTGTTCAGAATTTTATTAGTCATAAATACACAAATGCGAATGAAATTTACATCGTTTGTTTTAATCAGACATGAATTTCAAAGCGAATCCCTATAATTCAAATAGACACCAAATAATTTTGACACAAATCTCAAAAGAGAGAATGAGGGGCAATGAAATATTTCCCCTCATCCTATATATTTTATATTTTCCTGAACTAGTAGTTAGATAACCGCCACCAACCTTTCTCTGTCTCTCTCAAAACTCAAAAGGCCTTTTAACTTTGCTTCATTAGTTGGTCACTCTTTGTTTGTTCATGCTGAAAACCTGGCAGTTTTTTTTTAAGCTAGCACAACCATTGTGAAATATCTAATCTATCTAATCTAATCCACCTCTCCATTAATCCCCTCCCCTCTCTCTCATCATGGCTTCTCTCTCTATCATCATTTTTCTCTCCATACTACTTGTAGAAGAGTTTGGTTGCTCTTTATCTTCTCAGGTTATAAACCCCCCTCAACCTCTTCCAAACAATTTATTATATATCAATGGTGGTTCCCGCAAGACTTGATTTAGATTACCATAGTGCTGGAATCCGATTTAATACTGTCGCTTGGTACCAATAATAACTCGTTTAATTTTGTTGTGAAATTATTTGAGAAATGAAGTTAGGAAATTCTTGACTGGAGTTCCTTAAGTTCTCACTTTTTTTTTCATAACCCCCTGGCATTCCCTTCCATCACATAAAATCCATTAGAATTATATTATCTTCCCCAACTAAGGTCCCTCCTCTATGCCAGTGGGCCCACCCAAGATCTGGTCTTATGGAGGTTTGTGGGCCAGGCTCCGGCTCACATGACTGGAGCCCTGCAACTACCCTTGTATTAAAACATTCCCTGCAAGGCAGGAACTTCATCCACTACTACAGAAATGGTCATTGTACACTGCACATTGTATACGGATTTGACAATTTTATATAAAAACCGTGTGATATTGTAATTTTTTGGAAGCCCGAAATATCTGTGGGATATATTACACGGATATTTATTAAAGAATCAGTGTAGACAGCCTTGAGAGAGCTATACGGACGTTTATCAGGAATTGTAAACGGATTATTGTTTAACTAACAGTGTAGATAGCCATGAGAGTGCCACACGGATATTTATGGTGAGAACCGTGTAGAAATATGCGAAATGCACACGGATGTTTGTTTAAACAGAAGTGTAGAAATATTTGACAGAGCTACACGGCTGTTTACATAATAATCCGTGGAGAAAGGTTATTGTAGGGTTTTGATTATCGATAAAGGCCTTCTCCTTCCAGCGCCGTTTTGATCAATTAATACTCTCTCTCTCTGTATACGAATTGGTCTGATTTCTGCGCACAAGGAGGCCGGATCTGAGATCTTTGAAGTTAATTTGTATTTCTCCTCTCTATCTTGCTAAGGTTAGTCGTGTATATATTTCTCTTTTCTTCCTCTAATTTTCTGTTACTTGTTATTGCTTATTTAGGTCAATTAGTAATTAATGCATGCATGCTTGATTTGTTGAGATAATGTAAATAATTAGTATATTAAATAGAGTGATGCATGTATAATTGTGTTTTTTTCTAATAATAGAGTAATGCATGTATAATCAACTAATGCATGTATAATAGAGTAATGCATGTATAACTGTTATTTTAGTGATGATTAGCTTGATAATTGTGCTTGTTTAGTAATGCATGTATAATAGAGTGATGCATGTATAATTGTGCTTGTTTCTAATAATAGAGTAATGCATGTATAATCAACTAATGCATGTATAATACAGTGATGCATGTATCATTGTTATTTTAGTGATTATTTTACTAATGCATGTATAATTGTGCTTGTTTCTAATAATGTTGTTTTTTGTAGAACCATGTCACATTCAGGTGAGCAACGATGGCTCTTCGCTTTTGGTGCCAGTAGCTAGGGTTTACAGAGGGTAATATGAAGATATACATGTTTTAATAAAGAAAGAGTTGAGTAAAAAGTTGGATGAAGGACCTTTAAAAAAAAGGGAAGAGGTGGGATGAAGGACCTTCAGAGCCGGATGATTTTTTAGAGAGCTACACGGATTTCTTCACGAAAGATCCGTGTAGAAAGTAAATGTATACGGTTGTTTGTTGAAAATCCGTGTAGAAATGCATTCTCCTATCTTAAATAACCCGGATTTTTTTATAAATTTCATAGAAAAGGCTAGCATTATAAACACTGTTCTTAAATACAAATAGCCGTGTATGATTTGTGAGAGAGCTACACGGATTTCTTAACGTAATATCCGTGTAGAAAAATCTTTGTAGGGTTTTGGTATAAAAGGCCTTCTCCTTCCAGAGCCGTTTTTTTTATCAAGTAATTAATACTGTCTCTCTCTCTGTATTGAATGCGCTGATCTGATTTCTGCAAAGGCCAGCAGCTGGTATTATCTGAGATCTTTGAAGTTTGTATTTTCTCCTCTCTATCTTTCTAAGGTTAGTATATATATATTTTTTCCTTTTCTTCCTCTAATTTATGTTACTTATTTTTACTTATTTAGATCATGTGTAAGTACTAAGTAGTGTATTGTTGTCCAATAACCGACGTACTGATGCTTTTAGGTCCTTGCCCGTTCAAAATTAATCCAATAGGGATTAATTTTGGATAGTCCCCGTTTTGGGACTGCTATTTGAATATTGGGTCTCATTTAGGATGTGAACACATATTAGCGGGATTTAATTAGTAATTGAGGAAAGTTCGGCGGTATTTTCCCTTAATGCTCCTACGAGTATGTGGTTTTTACGCATACTTGGAGAGTTAAGGGGAAATGCTGCCGAATTTTTCTCAAATACTAATTAAATCTCGCTAATATGTGTTCACATATGGGACCTAATATTCAAAGAGTGGGTTAGGATTGTAAACCGGCCCTTTGTAAGCCTAGAATTTGGTACCAATTTACATGTTGACCATTATTAATTGAAATCATTTTTTTAATTTAATTTACAGATGGATCGAAGTTGGATGTATGAATTGCGACGTGATAGTGAAGAATATTTGGGTCGCGTTGATGAGTTCATAAAATTCGCAGAGAGGTATAGAGTGAAGATGAAGGAAGCCGACATTTTGTGTCCGTGTAGAGATTGTAAAAACATTTTAAGATTTGGGGACTCCGAAGAAATTAGAGCTCATTTGATTTGTCGTGGATTTAAGGAAAGATATACATATTGGTTCATGCATGGCGAGGAATTTGGGGAAAGTAGTTGTACCAATAAGAATTCTAACCGTTGTGAAGAGAGCGATGAGAATGTAGAAATTTTGGATAATTTTGAACTTGATTTCAGCGATGATGATGTGAATGTCAAAAATTTTGATAATGTTGAACTTGATCGCAACGACGATGATGAGCTGCAGACGAAAATTGATGAAAATGTAGTACACGAGTATATTGATAATCTGGAGGACATGTTACATGATGTGGAAGATGAAATTAGTGATAAAAATTATGATAAATTTCAATATTTGTCTAATGAATCTAAAAAGGCGTTGTATCCTGAGTGTACCAACTTACGAAACTGTCAGCTGTGTTGAAGTTATTTAACTTGAAAGCAGAAAATGGTTGGAGCGATAAGAGTTTCACGTCTTTATTAAAGCTTTTAGGAGAAATGCTCCCAGATAACAACGAGTTACCCCGTACAATATATCAGGCGAAGAAGTTGATATGTCCAGTGGGTTTGAAGATCGAAAGAATACATGCATGTCCGAATGACTGTGTATTGTATCGTAATGAGTACGAGGCCATGCATGTTTGTCCTAAGTGCGGTATTTCTCGGTATAAACGTAAGGACCAGGGCACTACTGATTGTGACGACGGCAAAAAGGGCCGGCCTCCGGCCAAGGTGTTGTGGTATTTGCCAATAATACTGAGATTCAAACGGTTATTTGCAAATTCCAAAGATGCGAAGTTATTGCGTTGGCATGAAGAAGGGTGCAAAAAGGACGGTAAACTAAGACACCCGACTGATTCTCCTCAGTGGAGAAATTTTGATAGACATTTCAAAGATTTTAGTTCCGAGATAAGAAACCTCAAGATTGTGGTGAGCACAGATGGAATGAGTCCGTTTGGAAGCATGAGCAGTCGGCACAGTACTTGGCCAGTTCTGTTAGCCATCTACAATCTTCCTCCTTGGTTGTGCATGAAACGCAGGTATATTATGATGTCATTACTAATCCAAGGACCCAGACAACCCGGAAATGACATAGATGTATATCTCGCACCATTAATTGAGGACCTCCAAAAATTGTGGCGTGATGGCGTCCCAGTGTGGGATGCGTACATGAAAGAGACCTTTAACTTGCGGGCCATGGTGTTTTGCACCGTAAATGATTTCCCCGCGTACGGGAATTTATCGGGTTACACTTGTAAAGGAGCAAAAGCGTGCCCTATTTGTGAAGATGATACGCAGGTGCTGAGGTTGAAGAATTGTCAAAAGAATGTATTTATGGGGCACCGTAGGTTTCTTCCAATTAATCACCCATATCGTAAGAAGAAGAAGGCATTCAACGGGAAAGTTGAGCTTGGAGTGGCCCGTCGTCCATTAGATGGGAAGGGTGTCTTCGAGCGTGTTAAAAACCTTGATGTTGTGTTTGGAAAGTGTGCCACAGAAATGCCGAAGAATATTTGGAAAAAGAGATCCATATTTTGGAACCTACCTTACTGGGAATATTTAGAAGTGAGACATTGCATAGATGTCATGCATGTTGAAAAAAATGTCTGCGACAGTTTGACTGGTTTATTATTGAACATTCCGGGGAAGACTAAAGATGGTATCAAAGTTCGAAAAGACATGGTAGAAATGGGAATACGACCCGAGCTTGCACCGCAGGAGAAAGGGAAGCGCACATACCTACCCCCCGCAATGTGCACAATGTCGAAGAAAGAGAAAACAAGCTTTTGTGAATGCCTCCGTAGTATTAAGGTCCCATCAGGGTATTCTTCGAATATTAAGAAGCTGGTGTCGATGAAGGACCTGAAACTGGTCGGTCTGAAATCTCACGACTGTCATGTTTTATTGACACATATGATTCCTGTTGCAATTCGGGGGGTTTTACCAAAGCCCGTTCGTCAAACCATTATGAAGCTTTGTTTTTTCTTCAATACAATAAATTTCAAAGTGATAGACCCTCTAATACTAGACTCTTTGGAGGTGGAAGTCGTCGCTACTCTTTGCCAACTTGAGATGTATTTTCCGCCATCTTTTTTCGATGTTATGGTTCACCTTGTTGTTCATCTAGTGAGAGAAATCAAGATCTGTGGTCCTGTGTTCCTGCGGTATATGTATCCATTCGAGAGATACATGGGAATTTTGAAAAAATACGTAAGGAACCGACATCGACCCGAAAGTAGCATTGTAGAAGGATATTCCACAGAAGAGGTGATTGATTTTTGCACCAACTACATGACCGGTGTCTGTCCTATTGGCGTTCCAAAGTCTCGATATGAGGGAAGGCTCCAAGGAGTCGGGAAAATTGGGTTGAAAGCCGTAGTTGCTGATAGAGATGAACTACAGAAGGCACATTTTTTGGTACTGTTATAACCCGTAAGTTTAAACCTAATTAATTAGGCTAATGATCGAGTTTTGCAACTAATTAAAACTTGGGTTAATTAATTAACCCAAAGTGAAGATTAAATAATTAACCTGATGATGAAGAATTTATGAATTGATTACTTAAATCAATTTGTAAGTTCTACCAATTTTAAATTTGAATGTAAAGCTTAACAAATTCGAAATTTGATAATTAAATAAAATAGTTAAACTAGATAGTTATGTGTTAGTCTAAAGTACAACTCGCGAAATGTTACAAATTAGATTATATTAAATTGCATGATTAACTCAATTTAGGAATTTAGGAATTCTAAATTGAATTCGTAAATATGATTTTCTAATTAAGAATACTCTTATTAGTGATTATCATAATTACTATATATTAAAAAGAATTAAACGAAATTATTAAATAATTCCAGCGAATAATTGTAGGGATTTTAAAAGTAAATTCTCGTTAAAATCTAGTTAATTGATTTCAATTTATTGGTTTCGTTTAAATCGAGAAATTTAGAACTCGGAATTGGAATTTTCTGACTAGATAAGATTTTGATTAAATTGTTTTGATAAATAATCACGACTAATGGCCAATAAATACGCATTTAAATTTTGACCACGAGTCTCGTTTAATTTCTTTAATTAGATGTGGATAGTCTATACGATATCACCAAATTGGATCCCTTTTAATTATTAGAGAAATCCCAAACCGTTCATATAAATCTGCACGAATCTTGATGCCTTTGTTTTAAGAGGAGACCCCTCCCCTTCCTTTCTCTCCTCTCTCTGTCATTTGGGTCCGCCCCTTTCACTCGGTCCCTCTCTTTCGTTGTGCTCTCTGTGAGAAGGGAAATGGAGGCGATCGCCTCCCCTCCCGCGTGGTCGTCGTTCGAACCACCCCTGTTCCATCGCTGGTACGGCTTTGACGAAGTGCACTGAGGCGCGTGGGTTTCGCACCTGCCCACTGACAACGTTGAAATTTGGGGTTTTCTCTCTCGGGTATTATAAACCCCTCACTCTCTCTCGATTTGGGTTTTTCGCTCTCTTTTCCTTCGCTCATGTGTTGAGAAAGAAATCTCTCTCTCTCTCTCTCTTTTCTGTTTGCCTTGTTACCACAACAACCGAAACCCTAGAAATTCGGTTGTGTTTGAGCATTGCGATTTTGAGTTGATCCGGTGCCTTCCTTGTGCTATACTGGTGCTCGAAGGTGCTTGTTTTGGTGTGTTGCTTGCTGATTTTTCTTGACGGCCGGGAGACGAGCCCTTCGCTTAGTGCCGGCCGAGTGTGCCATTCTTGCGGTTGCACCTATTCGGGTAAACATGCACACCCCTTCTGATTTGGCTTGAGCCTTGTTGAATTCTGTGATGCTGTGTAATGGCCGTAGAACTTGAAATGATAAATGCCGAACGTCGAGTTGTTGATTTTCTCGATTCGGATAAAAATGCGATCGTCGGGTATCGTAGTTATTTGCGGGACTGGGCTGCCTTTCTTTTCTTGTGGCTGGGCTGACTTTACTGGCACCAACCCCTTTTTGTTTTTCGGTGCTGGTTTGCGGTTTTGCTGCTGCGCCCTTTTCCTTCTTCTGGTATACAGCACTTGTGTGCTGCCCCTTTGCCTTCCCTGTTCTATCTGGTATGTGTGATGTTTTGTTGCTTGTTTACCTTTGTGACCTTCTCTGAGATTTTTGCTTACTGTGACGCGATTAGGAAAATGTTGTACCAGTTGGTACAGCCCAGTGATGCCACTGGTACTGGTTTTTGAACTGACAGGACCAAAATGTGAATAAATTGAATTTGAGGATAATTGTGCAAATTTTAGGCCCTTAAGTGATATAATTAAAATACAGGGGCTAACATGCAAATTGCTGTGATTTAAATAATGGGCCGGCCTATATGTATATTAAGTTGGAAATTGGATTTGGGCCTTTGACCTTGCTGGGCCGTGACTGTTATGAATTAAATAAATATTGGGCCATTTGATTTTGGGCTTAGGCCAATCCGAAAATGAGCTAACTAATCTAACGGTTTTGGAAATTCAAATTAGGCTTTGGTAAATTAAGTAATAGACTTGACCCAAATCGAATTTTAAAGAGAGAGGATTTAAAATAGTTTAACACATTTTAGATTAATTAGGATTTTAATTAATTAATAAATTAAGTAGTTAGCATTTTAAATTTAGTAGTTAGATTTTTAAAATAATTAGTTAAGTAATTAGATGTTTCAAATTTAATAATTAGAAGTTGATAAGTTAAGTATAAATTTTAATTAAAGAAAATAACTTTCAAATAAATTATGTTGTTAATTAATAAAGGACAATTAATTAACCACATATTAATATTTTCGAATCATTACGATTACAAAAGTTTAGTTATTAGGATAATTAGATAATCGCGTATTATTTTGTGATTATAAATTAATCAACTTGTACAAATTTTTAAAATAAGTTCGTACCACTTTAGAAATATTATAATTAGGAATTTAATGTTTATTGAGTAAGTACTTAGGATTTAAATTATGTGTAGCTAAATTAATTAGGAAACACTTTTATAATACACATAAATAGTTAGGGATCAAATAATAACAATTTAAAGTGCGTAGATTATGTTTTAAGTAAATAAGCAGTTTATCTTCAAATTAAAATATAACGAATGATTTAAGTGAGTCAAATTAATAATTAGATTCGAACCCTAGTTAATTAACTAATTAAGTGCAAACACTTAGTGAAAATAATCAAACGGGGTAATAAGGGTTACGAGTACTTAGTTTAGACTCTAATTAAGTTACGTCTAAATTACAGATCAGCCGACCTACGTAGATTCCGACCCGTGGATCGATCCCGCTGACGCTTGTATAGGAGAAGGCGAGGATTACGTGGATCCCGGAGACTATTAGCGCGTTCTACCCCTACAGCCATCAGGTGTGGGATATCTGAATTATCTTTTCGTGGCGTACTCTTACCAGTCGACCACTTGACCTCTCATCCGCACTTTAAATTTTGTAGTTGCATTAGAGCATGTTTAATTCTTTTTGAACTGTAATTAGGAAATTGCATAACCCCTTCTAAATCAGAATTTACTGTTTGTAGGAGTAGAGTAAATTAATTAATATATATAAATTTAGGATATTAGTTGTCCTCTTCTCGTAGAGGACAACATATTATCGTAATGAAGCATGTGCATTGGTGAGTGTGAGATAGAAGACCGAATGACTGCTTTCCGTCCTCGTAGAGTGGGCTGCGAGGCGGTTCGCGGGTCATTGGGCTGAGGGATCACTTGACCCCTCCGAGGTCCTATTAGGATTATTATTATTATATGCATTGGATTGTTACTATATCATTTTTCGTTCATTTTACCATTACGTGCGGGCCGGACTCGAGCCCTGAGGCACGGAGACGATTCGGGAGTTATCCCCCCTACATTAGGAGCTACTTGCCTAGTACGGCTGCCGAGGTTGCGGTGGCAGATATTTACTTTTATTGCACGGGCCGGACACGAGCCCTAGTCCCATTGATCCGGCCGGATGGTGGAGTTCCGTCTCTGCTCATGAGGAAACAGATTAACTCATTCTTACGACCTGCTTGTAGTTTTCTCCTATTGGATATGTTTGGATGAAGAATCGTCTAGAGTAAGGAAAATACACGAATTTTGGATATAACCATCGGCTAGCGTGCCTTGCCTACGGGTTGAAGTCTTTGGGGCAAAGCTCGATGCTATTAGGCATCAAGTATCTTTGCATCCACTGATCGCAGTCCTTGTGTTATGTCGCATTGAGATATAAATTCAATTTGGTTGAATTTGGCACGGCACGGGGTGACAAAATTATCCGTATTATTACTATATCAATTTGTACACACGGTACCTATTGTACTGGACTCCGGTTGATTATAATACTCATTCTGCTTGTATTTTATTTTGGGAAATTTCATCATTTTGGCATAATAGGATAATCACATCATGTCATCTATTATATGTATATTTTCTTTTGTAGTTATTATGATAGGTTTTAAATTCCGCAGCATGTGCATTAAAAGTGAATAATTACCGACTTTACGTAGATTTCAAATTAAAATGTGCTTTGACTTGAGAGGATCCCTGAAGGGATAATACTGGGTCACATACTGGGCGATCATTCGCTCATCCCCTCCTTTTCATGGATGTGGGCAGGTACAGAGTCTGACGGTCCGCAGCAGGAGGTGTCAGGAGCTGTCCCCGACGGCCATATCGCCTGATATAGATTAGGGACCTTTGTTTAGGGTTTTGCGAGTCCGATGTTTTTGTTATACATATTGGACTCGATAGATTATGTATCCCTTTGACTAGTTTGTGTTTATTCTATCCCGAGGTGGATTGTATGGATATTATGTATGTATGTATGTTTATTTGATATTTATGACTTTGCTTGATCATTTTATTATTGCTTCCGCTGTGTGATTATTATTATTGTTTAGCCTTGCATGTCATTTCGATTAATTAACACGAGGCGGGGACTGATCATACCCTAATCCGGAAATCCTGGTTTGGGGTGTGACATCCTTTGGGTGGTATCAGAGCACAGGTTTATCGTAATCCTTCGCACGATAAACCAAATACCATTCAATAAACAAATAGGAAGCAAAGTCATAAATTGATAAATATTAATATATATATTTACGAGTCAAAGCACTTGATCGATACTTCAAATAGTATCTCACGTAGACATCGACAATCGAGCTTTCTCCTATCTTACGTCCTATATGCTCTCCTAAACCGAAATCGTATTTGTCGTTTTGCTCCACCTGTATGAGGTGGATTTACAAGAGGTAGATATAATCACAGAATTATCTTCACGACTTACTTTGCCTTCAATCCAAATTATTACAAACGTGACTAAATTCGAGTGGATTGCTACGCGACATAAGTCTTGAAACACTCAGGAGATGGTTCGTCACCTCGATTATCGACTTTAAGAACCTGAAGCAGGTATTCGTGTAGAAGGATAGAGGAGACTCGAACTAGCGAAGGACTATGATGTGGAGACCCGGTATCACCTCGAGAATGCCAACCTTGTTAATACGTGAAAAACCAAGTATATTGGACGACTTAATATGTGAGTAGCGCCCCATCACGATCACCTGTGGTCGATTCCCAGCCATCCAATAGTGCGAGGTCACGATGCCACTTATTGTGGTACCACGTCCTTACCCCGTAGAGTAACGAGACGTAATTGAGAAGATTCACCGCAGAGCTACAGGCAGATAGCCTCAACCCTCTCCGCCATCATCACCAACCTCGTCTCATCCTCCACCACCTCGAGAGGAGTATGGACTTGACGCAGTTATGCGACAGTCTCCTTCGATTTGTTATTTTCCACCCGAGGGACCGGTAGTAGCTCATTTCCTCCACTGCGACTATCTACAGAAGATCTGCGTGTACTTTCTCGTTAACTGTCCAAACGCAAAAAGGGGTTCTTCTTAGCACCTCGATACTTCAACCTTCTCTGCAGTGACGACCGAACAAGCTCCAATTGATTTGTCTCTCCGAGAGAAATGTCGGAGAAAAACGTCGTCTGATTAGAACTACCGTCTGTACGGATTTTAACTCCAGCTATCTAAATTTGTTTTTTTGAAATATAGTGATCATGTCCTAAACCATCGATATGACATTTCATTTAACTAAATCCAAATTGACTCAAACCACGATCATTCCCTAGGAGTTGATTCCTATATTTAGTTGAATGTTGGGATAATCGTTAACAAGACCCCTCTTGCTAATTCAATCCTTCTTGATCATCACTCAAAATCCAAAATCTGAAACCCAATACCAATGCACGAATCCTTATATAACCATGAATCCTTAAGATGTGTTATCTCCGTCATGATTTGATAATTATTCAATACCATTCCGTGAGGAGACTTATCCCATGCTATTCCAACCCGGTTTGAATTGTAAGGATGTGATTATCCGTAGATTCAACTTGATTATTCAAGCACTACATTTGTGGTCAACTCTAGACACGTGTCATTCATTTAACCGTTTAAAATTCTATCTAATTCAATTATGCCAGCTTGGCTCCGTTGGAAAATTATCCGATCAAATTTCGATTGATTACCCCGAAATTAATTAGACTTGATTCTATAATTACCCTAAATATATATATGGTTGAGCTAGACAAGATCAAATTAAATTAAATTAAACAATTCCTCGTGTGTTAAGGAGCAATTATCATTCCATTTGAAATTGAGCATACATATACTATCCAGATTCGAGAACTTATTTCTCATACTTGACTCCTTAATTAATTATGAATTATATCAAGTTGTTATTCAACTAATTAATTAATACAACTGAATTCAATGAGATCCACTTCCATCAATATATTTATTGAAAAGCATTATGGGATCCTGATTTAATTTGAAGTAGATTATGTCTTAACTATCCCTAAGACAGTTCTATTCGAGTGATTCGACGGAACTCGTGTCCTTGCCAATTCTCAAATTAATCAATCTAAATTAAATCATTTAGAATTGATCTCCTTTTAAAAAAAGTTCTATATTAAATGGATCAGTTATGTGATCAAATCTGCTCACTTCTCTTTCGATATTAATGAATTATTTATCTTTATTCTGTGTGCCTATTAATCATAAACGCTACCCTTAACCCGAAAATTCATTCTTTGTAATCTAATTATCCTCGTTTAAATAATGGACCTCTCCTTTAAGTCATTTGAAAGGAACATGCCACTCAATTTCAACCCAAAACCCTTCTCGAGATTTCGAAGGACTTTCCGATTAATAGAGTTCAAGTGGAACTTATTATTGGGTTGAAGTTGAGTAGACCCATTTCATCATTTCTAATTCGTCACCTAAAAAAAAAATTAAATTATATCATTCTGATTATGTTTAGCCCCTTCTTGTATATTTTCTTTTGTAGTTATTATGATAGGTTTTAAATTCCGCAGCATGTGCATTAAAAGTGAATAATTACCGACTTTACGTAGATTTCAAATTAAAATGTGCTTTGACTTGAGAGGATCCCTGAAGGGATAATACTGGGTCACATACTGGGCGATCATTCGCTCATCCCCTCCTTTTCATGGATGTGGGCAGGTACAGAGTCTGACGGTCCGCAGCAGGAGGTGTCAGGAGCTGTCCCCGACGGCCATATCGCCTGATATAGATTAGGGACCTTTGTTTAGGGTTTTGCGAGTCCGATGTTTTTGTTATACATATTGGACTCGATAGATTATGTATCCCTTTGACTAGTTTGTGTTTATTCTATCCCGAGGTGGATTGTATGGATATTATGTATGTATGTATGTTTATTTGATATTTATGACTTTGCTTGATCATTTTATTATTGCTTCCACTGTGTGATTATTATTATTGTTTAGCCTTGCGTGTCATTTCGATTAATTAACACGAGGCGGGGACTGATCATACCCTAATCCGGAAATCCTGGTTTGGGGTGTGACAGGTACTATAGCACATGACAGATGTTGCTCCCTATATAGATGAGCACATGACAATCCTTCAACAAGAGTACTACACGAGAAGTCAGAAGTGGCTTACCAACGAGCATAATCGTTCATTTGTAGGATGGCTGAGAGAAAGGGTGCAGTCACACCCCGATATGAGGCCCGTAAATGAAATTGTTTGACTGCTGGGCGAAGGACCCCGAATTGTTGTTAGAACATTCCAAGGATACGAAATTAACGGATATACATTTTACACTAAATCCCAAAGTGATAAGAGCACGATGCAAAATAGTGGGGTGATGTTGGTGGCGACGTCTCAAGAATTCAGTAGATCCAGAGAGTCCCGGCCGGTAATAGCATCAAACTCGTATTATGGCGTTATTGAGGAAATTTGGGAGCTCATTTACAGTCCTGACCTTAGCATTCCCTTGTTTTGGTGTCAATGGGTCGAAGACCGGGGTGTTAAAGTTGATAACGACGGGTTCACACTCATTGATTTTAATAAAGTTGGGTATGTTGATGATCCGTTTATACTCGCCAAGCAAGCAACCCAAGTCTTTTATGTCACTGACCCGAGTGATAATAGGTGGAGAATCGTCCTATCTGGGAAAAGAAGAATTGTTGGGGTAGAAAACGTCGTCGACGAAGAGTACGACCAGTTCGACGAAATACCTCTATTTTGTACCGACGTGCAAACTGAGGTGGCCTCAATTGAAGGACAAGACGAAGCAAACTATTTGCGATCCGACCACAATGAAGGAATATGGGCCGAATGTAATGTGAAATTAGCGAAAAAAAGAGAAAAAGAATGAAAAAGGGAGATGTATAATATTTATTTTGTTTAGAAAATAACTTTTCAATTATCTTGTTTGGAAACAATTTTTAAATAATATTCTAGTTAAAATATTTCTATTTCAAAACAACATAAAGGTTTTTACATATTAGTTCACATATTAAATATTAGTAAAATAATATTTCCAGTTAATATATTTCTATTAGGATTTGAAAATTAGTTGAAATATTAAATTTCAGTAAAAAAATATTGGCGTTTCACACATTTCGAGTTCAAATAATACGTATACTTATTTATTATCACTTTCAAATAATATAAAAAATAACAAGTTAAACCACGCAATGTTGTCAATTACTTCACACACGGCCTTTTATTTAATAATACGTGAGGAGAATAGTAACGTACACGGATTATTTCACTAAAATCCACACAAAATGAGGAGAGCTACACGGCTTTTTAATAAAGGTCCGTGTAAAAAGGTAATCAAACACGGATGTTAGAGTAAACGTCCGTGGGTATAGGGTTTAGGGTTTAATGGGGAAGGGGAGCTACACGGATTGTTAAAAGTAAAATCCGTGTAGAAAAATGGAAAAATTTGGTATTAAAGGCAATCTCCTCCCGGCGCCGTTTTGATCAAGTAGAAAGAGGGTAACAATATAATAAATGACATGGCTCGCGCCGCTTCGAGTCCTTTGCCAATCTCACCTATCTAGGCCGAGTACCCTCGTTGCAATTTCTCCAAATGCTCGACCTTCCTCTCCAACTCAGATTGAAGAACTTCTCCCGGGAGGCTGCATGTGCCTGTTCTGCCTTCAGAGGAGGGAGAAATCTGAGTTGGGAGAGGTTGGTCAAGCATTTGGAGAAATCGCTTGGTGTGGAGTTGTATTTCTAAATTCGAAAATGATCGCTATGACTGTTTGGTACAGGAACTCAATGCTCAATTGCAGGTTTTCAAATATCTCGGATGCAAGTTGCAAAGGCAGAGAGGGAACAAAGTTGAAGGGGAAAAAAGGTTGAGGAAAAGCTGAAGGGAAAAAGATACAAGGTAATCACACACGGATATTAAACTAAAAGTCCGTGTACAAAGGGTTTAGGGTTTAGATCTCTAGAAGGGTGAGCTACACGGTCTTTTAAATAAAAGTCCATGTAGAAAGGGTAAGAGACACGGATGTTAAAATTAAAAAGGGGAGGCAATTAGTGAGAAAGAATAGTTTTTTAATTAGGGATAGATACTTATGTTTGTTATATATTTTATGTTTTTGTTTTGTATTAAGTGATGATGTATCCAGTAACTATCCCTATGTTGAAATTAATATATGAAGTATTTTAATTTTTTGTGCTCTTGAACTTTATATTATTTAATTTCCAGTTACAAATTAAGACTTGAGAGTAGGTCCGATCTGCTTTAAGATCACGCCAGAACTTTTTTGTTTTGTGCTCGATGACCGTCCGATCTGCTTTAAGATCACGCCAGAACTTTCGCGTCTACTTTAATTACATGCGCACAAATCTCGAAATAGATCGGATGGTCATAGAGCCCATCGAACTCACTTTGGGTCCAATTTGTCTAATGGACCCAAGCTGCTCTCGTACATAACATATTAAATGTAGCTCATCATCGGTGAACATAAAAGTAGGTCATCATCGTTGAAAAAAAGGTTTTATAATTCGTTCGTATTTGCTTACGATGGGTTTAATCACCGTCTATTTGCTTTAAAAGTCGTGCGGAATAGTTTAAAATTCGTTCGTATCTATTTCAGTTTTCGTGCGCACATATCTTAAATTAGATCGGACGGTCATCATCGTTGAACATAAAAGTAGGTCCGATGGGCATCGGACCTACTCCGTTCTCTTTAATTGAACATCCGTGTAGAAATGCAAAGCTAGCTACACGGACGTTTAATTAAAAGTCCGTGTAGAAAGGTATCGTACACGGACATTTAATTAAACATCCGTGTAAAAGGGGAGGGAAAGTGAGGCGGGGAAAAGCCAACCTAGGCGAAAATTTTCGTGAAATTTGTTTTGAATTTTTGGGAGGGAGACAGGGAGCTAAAGGAGGGAAATTCGAAAAAATTTATCCACAGAGAGGAGGGATAGAAGGGGCTTTCATAAACTCAAAGGTAACATAATATCTGTGGTTATATCCGACCGTCTAATCATTATTATGCACAAATATTAAAGAATCTTGTGCATCATCTAGAATCAGATCTAAACAGAAATATTATGTTACCTCAGAGAGTGTGGAAAATCTACCCACCACCTCTTAAATGAAGACATCAGGACCGTTCTTCATTTATCGGACGGTCAACAAAGCATGATATTTACTAATCACCTAATACATGTACAACAGTACATACGTAAATAATTCAAAAAATATATTTTTATTTTTTTTACATCTTATATGGCCAAATAATACTTATACATATTATTTTTATAAACTTTCATCATTGTATGTCCCTTCAAAATGTAAAAATATTTTTGGACCGTTCATTTTCAAGCGGAAAATTAACGGTCGATCTGCAATGAAATCATTCCATATCTGTTTTAAAATGATCAAGGGAGAACATTGAATATAACCAACATAAAAGTTTGGAAAATTTATTATGTATGAGGTTGATCCAGCACGAAGTGTTTGTGGCCATACGATACTTCAATCTTCAATGAACTAGATAAATGGGTAAATAAAAATATTTTTTGATCAAACTTTCATGGAAGACAATAAATGCAATGCTCTTTGATTTGAACGGTCCCGATCAATCAACGGACTAACTATTTTTGTGCGTCTTCACAATCTCACAAGGCAAGAGTTTATGTTTCATGAAACATAAACTATTGCTTTGTGAGATTGTGAAGCTGCACAAAAATAGTTAAGTAATTGATTGATCGGGACCGTTCAAATCAAAGATTACAGCCTTTAATCAAGTGCAGCAAATTTTGATGGAATTTTAACTTTATTTACCCATCCATCAAGCTGTATTATCTGAGATCTTTGAATTTTAACTTGCATTATCACAAAAATCACTCTAAAAAATACGTACATAACGAGAGCAGCTTGGCTCCGATGCCCATTGGACCCAAAGTGAGTTCAATGGGCTCGATGACCGTCCGATCTGCTTTAAGATCACGCCAGAACTTTCGCGTCTGCTTTAATTACGTGCGCACGAATCTCGAAATAGATCGGACGGTCATAGAGCCCATCGAACTCACTTTGGGTCCAATGGGCATCGGTCCCAAGCTGCTCTCGTACATAACATATTAAATGTAGCTCATCATCGGTGAACATAAAAGTAGGTCATCATCGTTGAAAAACAGGTTTTATAATTCGTTCGTATTTGCTTACGATGGGTTTAATCACTATCTATTTGCTTTAAAATTCGTGCGGAATATTTTAAAATTCGTTCGTATCTGTTTCAGTTTCCGTGCGCACATATCTTAAATTAGATCGGACGGTCATCATCGTTGAACATAAAAGTAGGTCCGATGGGCATCGGACCTACTCCGTTCTCTTTAATTGAACATCTGTGTAGAAATGCAAAGCTAGCTACACGGACGTTTAATTAAAAGTCCGTGTAGAAAGGTATCGTACACGGACATTTAATTACACATTCGTGTAAAAACGTTTTTAATTTGCAAATTCCCGGAAATTATTCTATGTTAAAGCTTTTGTAATTATTTTGTAAACCCATAAATTATTCTTCATATCAGGTAATTATAAGTGTTAATTTATGTTTTCAAATCAGATTATTTAGACAGCATTAAGTATTTTACTTAGAAGAAAAGTTTTAAATATTAAAGGTTTTTAAGTAATAACCTTTATAGTGTTTATATATTGTTATTTGTTGCTGTTTTGTACTGCTAATTCATATCTATAAAAGTATTTATTTAGATAGCATGAAGTATTTAACAAAAAAGAAACTGTGTAGAAAAAAAAATGTTGATTAAAGAACAAAATATATTACATAAAAAAGGATCCTAATACATCATACCAAAAGAAGGGATCCTCATACATATACCACAAATTTAAAGAAAAACTACAAAATAACTACAAACTAACCAAAAAAAATAACTTAATTAAACTAGTTAGATGGTGGTGGCTGCCTCGGCCTTTTAAACCAGGGGCGCTCGAGTCTGGCTGGATTGCCCCTACTTATGTAGGGCTTTGGTGGTGGGTGCCCCCTTGGGCTTCGCCGTGGCACACTTGAGGGGGGCCATGGCCATGTCCTCTTCACGTTGGGAGGAGGCATTTCGAAGCCGGGAGGGACTGCGGGAACTTCGGCAGGGACTTCGAGAGGGTTTGAGGGGGGCCATGGCCATGGCACATTGGACCCGGGTTGAGGCCATGGCCATGGCACATTTGAGGGGGGCGGTGGCACGGCCATTTGAACATTCCAAATAGAAAGGCAGGGGGTTTCTCAGATTATATAGAATTTTGAAGAGTCGTTTCGTCTTCTCCTTAGAAATAATAGAAAGGCAACTTTTCGAATTCCGTTGTGAAACTGTTCAAATTAAACAAAACTTAAATAAATAATCTGATTTTTATATCTTTGTCACGGACATTTAATTACACGTCCGTGTACAATTGTAAAAAGACAGGACGTTTAATTAAACGACCGTGTTGAAAGGTTGAGGCAAAGCTGAATGGGAAATGGTAAAAGGTAATCACACACGGATACTAAACTAAAAGTCCGTGTACAAAGGGTTTAGGATTTAGATCTCTAGTATAGGTGAGCGACACGGTCTATTAACTAAAAGTCGTGTAGAAAGGGTAACAGACGTGGATTTTAGATTAAAGTCCGTGTCGAGAAGGGTCTTTCTACACGGATATTTCACGAAAAGTCCGTGTAGCTCTTTTTCCTTTTGTACACGGATTTTAAATTAAATGTCCGTGTATAAAGGAGTTCAACACGAATGAATTAAGTGAAATATCCGTGTAGAACTAGGGTTACAATACATATTTCGCGCCTGCTCTTGCAATTTTTTCATAACTTAGCTAGCGCCTTCATTAATTTCCGAATTTTTCGAAACTTAGCTCGCGCCGCATCGAGTACTTCTTCCCCACCCCACCTTGATTTCGTCGCCTCTCCTGTCTAACCACCTCTCCGGTCCGACAACCTACCTCTTCTTTCTCGGGTAAACACTCAACACCTCCATTGCGAAGAAATTTTGGTATTTACTGCATGTATTTACTGTATTTACTTTGGTATTTACTGAAAAAGTTCTATTTTTTTTTATAGAACCATGTCGATTGAGGATGAGCATGTAGATACGATGGAAGAAGGCGAGCACCAAGCTGCTGCCCAATCAGGTAAGGCAAAAAGAAAAAGAGGTCCGACAATGTGCACGTCCAAGTCCGAGGCAAAGCAACTAGACATCGAGTTCAGTAAAAATGGGTGTGCGAAGGGTGAAAGACGGGGTGGGTACTCAAATTATGTGAGCAATTTGGCGAAGCAAAAGGCAGACATCTTGGTAGAGAGATGGGATAAGTTTTCGGAAAAACAAAAGAACGAATGGTGGAACATTGTGAAGGTGAAGTACCTAACCAGTTAATATCTTTTTTTTTAATTGTACATGAAATTAAATGCACCAATTTGGGTGTCAATGCAGGCTCAGTGGAACATCCCGGAGGTGGTAAAGGATAAGACTTTGAGGATAATGAATGAAGGTTGGAAGCAATTCAAAAGCACGCTGAGTACGGATTGGATGGATAAAGGTAAAAGCCCGGTAGGATACTATCCTTGGGTGACTCAAGAGACGTGGGAGAAGTTTGTGGAGATGAAGAGCACGGACGAGTTCAAGGTATGTAAATTCAGCAAAAATATCTTTTTTCCTTTATCGATTTGAATTATGTTGGTAAATGGTGTCCGAAATAGACACCCTATTGCTTTTGTTGTTCCAATCATATATAAAGTTGAAATGGTGTTTATTTTGAATAACTTAATTAATATTAACTGAATTAATATAAAGTTGAAATGGTGTTCCACTCACAACTTGTAATTTTTTTGTTTTCTTTTTAATTGGTTTGTTTACTTTTTAATAAATGGAAAATAGTAGGCTAATTTTTTTACTTTGATGTGTGAAGAAAAAAAGAGAGGAGGGCAGGAGGATCGTTGCAATGAACAAGTATCCACACAAGTTGGGGTCGGGTGGTTACCAGGGTAAGTCGAAAGAATGGGCGAAAATATTGGAGTTGAACAAAGACTCTGACTCACCCGTGGTTAGGATCAAAAATCCTAGGGCCCAAGATTGGATGTTGGCAAGGTCCGAGTTAACTGCTGACGGGAGGATCGTACTACATCCCACGTTGCAACCCGTGGCTCAGAGAATGGTAAGAGTCGTTCGTTAGAACTATGTGTAATTCAAGCGTATTAAAAACTTTGTGTACATCACTAATTCTTTTGCTATAACTAATTTTTCTATTCACAGTTGGAGGTGGAGGAGGAGGTCAATTCCGGTGCCCGGTCGGTCGAAAGGCAAGATGACTCCTTGTCCATAGCGCTCGGGAATCCAGAACACCCTGGTCGGGTAAGGGGCGTAGGTGCCTATAGGGGCTGGAAGGACGTATTTAATGGACCAAAACCTTGAAGGAAATCTCGTGCGAAAGTGAACAAAGACGAGATAGTTGCGTAATTGCGCAAGGAGGTGAGCGCCGAGTACGACGCAAAGATGAAGGAGATGGAATCAAGGTTGCGTGCCGAAATTACAGCTATGGCGCAGCCAGCCGAGCAAGCACCTCCCACCCCGACGGGAGTCAGGCGAAGTAGTCAGGCATCCGGGACGTTCAGAGACGATTTGGATCATCTAAAGGTAATCACTACTTGTTCGTATTCTAAAGGCAATTACTACTTGTTGGACAATATTTCAATTTAAAAATAACTACTTGCATGGGTTTGCAGGACGCCACAGCATGCGAACTCGTGCTGTGGCTCGGGAGTAAGCCTCTGATTGTTGCTAAGGGCATGGTACATCCAGCAGCCGACAAAGTGCACAATAAGCAGCTACTTCCCGGCCATGCCGCCGTACAGATTGACAATGTCTTGAAGGGATGGGAGCGCGTACCTCTTCCTGTCCCAATTGAAGGGAGTGGCATGCTCTATGTCGATGATGCCCGGCTGTCATTCGTACAATGGCCCAGGAGTCAGATTATTTTGGATCAGGTAATGCATAAATAGTCAAGTTATTTTGTTACATTCAAAGCACTTCCTTTTCAAATACTTGAAAAAGGTAAAAAATTTCGATACAGACACGAGGAGATGATGGTAGTCGCACGGAGGGCGTGATGTCACCGGTATGGAGGGACGAAGCAGAAGGACCTTCCCAAACAGCAGAACCTGGCTCTCCTGCCGGACCAGTAGTTGCTGACCCTACTGCCGGACCAGCAGTTGCTGACCCTACTTCCGGACCAGCAGTTGCTGACCCTACTACCGGACCAGCAGTTGCTGA
This sequence comes from Carex parvula, assembly GCA_025461045.1. NCBI lineage: Eukaryota > Viridiplantae > Streptophyta > Magnoliopsida > Poales > Cyperaceae > Carex > Carex parvula. The sequence continues at coordinate 37,850 of JAJGRW010004036.1, read as the reverse complement.
CCCTACTGCCCAACCAGCAGGCCATGACCCTCCTGCCCAAACAACAGAACCTGACCCTACTGCCGGAACAGCAGGCCATGACCCTCCTGCCCAACCAGCAGGACATCCACCTCGTCTGCTCACCGAGGAAGAATACAAGCTCCTTCCCGAAAAGGATTTGCGGGATCTCCATGACCGCTTGATGGCGGCACCCGAGGACCTGACGGATATCTTCATACATGTCCCTCCGGGGATATTTCTACACGATGGCTCGACTGTAATGTTGTCGTTCAACGACTTCAAGGACTTTCTACATGCCTCGGGGTCCGATAAATGGCTCGATGTGGGGCACATCACCATTTTCCTCATGTTAGTGACTAAAAATTGTTTATATCATGTGTATAGCACTGAAGAATATATTCTAATGTCATATGATAATTTTTCAGGAAGCTAATCAATAGTTGTCAATGCAAGGGCAAACAGAACTTGTGTGCTTTTCTGGACTCCAGCGTACTTAGTGCGACAACAGCAGAAACTGCTCCGAAGGAGTCTATGCAGTACCTGTGTGGCGCGATGCTCCAAGCTACTAAGGCGAAGAAGAGATTTATTCTCTTGCTATACCACCAGAAGTACGTTACTTCTAACCTTGTGATTAAATATATAAATAATTGAAATCACACCATCAAGTCAAGCAAACACGTGTGTCACTATTATATATGCCAAAATATCTGGGTATTGTATGCTAAGATCCTATAATTCTTCTCCTCCCACAGAGGACACTGGTGTTTGATCATCATTGTGCCTTGCATGAATGCGGTTTACATCGTGGATTCTTCACAGCCCACAGAAAGGATCGGATTTAGCAAGTGCAAAGCAATCTACCCGTATGTGCAAAAGTAAGCAATAATCTTTCACTATGTTTGATTTTTTCCCAATTATAACAAATTGTGGAATTGCTAATTAGAGTCACTCCATTTTGTAAGGGCTTTTGCTGCATACGTTAAAAAAGGAGGATTGCACAGCACGGACAAGAAATTGGGAAATAAGTTGATTTGGAGGTGGTGGCCTGTGAGCACAACACAATTCTATAATTTCATATTTTGTTCAAAAAATTATTGTCATTCTAACATAGGCTGCTAAATGTAAATTGTAGGGCCCGCAACAGGAGGACCATTGGGAATGCGGATATTACATGATGATTTCCATGTTGGACTTTGTCGAAAGAATGCAATTCAAATTTCCAGATGTGGTATGTAATTCATATTAATTGTGCCTATATCATAGCAATTGATATTTTCATATTATGCTTACTTATAATTCTCATTTCATTAAATTAGCAATTGATATTTGCGACTGTCTTGCATCTACCTTTTCTTGTTGCTAACTAATACCAAATTATAATTGTAGCAACCATCAAAGCAAGCTGTGTACTCCAAGGAGCAGATCGACTATATAAGATGTAGCTGGGCAAGATGGTTTCTATCTGAATTTTGTAATGCTAAACATGGATTTGTATAATTTTGTATAACAATTTAGTGTATATATGAATTTAGCAAGCATAATTTAATGTCAAATTATCTAGAAAACTGGCTAGCAAAACATAATGGTATATGAATTTTGTACGAAAACTGGCTAGCAAATTAAACTGGAGGCTAGCCCAGAAATGAAAAAAATCAAGAAAAAAAAATGGGACAATTCTACACGGATATTAAACGAAAGCCCGTGTATAACGAGTTGAGTGAGCATAGATTATTTTATATTTGTCCGTGTATGATAGTTACGAAAGCTTCACGGATATGAAATTAAATGTCCGTGTAGAAAACAGTAATTTACACGGTTGTTTAACTAAAACCCGTGTACATCGTTTTCAGAGAGCTACACCGATTATTTTATATGTGTCCGTGTACGATAGTTATGAAAGGACACGGATACGAAATTAAACATCCGTGTAGATAGAGTAATTCGACACGGTTGTTTTGACCAAAGCCCGTGTAGAACGAGTTCGGAGATACAAGGATTATTTTATTTTTTATTGATTTGTTAAGAGAGGGACACGGATATGAAACTAAACATCCGTGTAGGTAAACTAACCTACACGGACGTTTAGTTGCAATGTCCGTGTTAAAGAGTAGTCGTACACAGTCGTTTACGTAATATGAAAGTGAACGTCCGTGTAGATAGAGTTATTCGACACGGTTGTTTTGACCAAAGCCCGTCTAGAACGAGTTCGGAGATTACAAGGATTATTTTATTTTTTATTGATTTGTTAAGAGAGGGACACGGATATGACACTAAACGTCCGTGTAGGTAAACTAACCTACACGGACGTTTAGTTGCAACGTCCGTGAATAAAGAGTAGTCGTACACGGTTCTTTACGTAATATGAAAGTGAACATCCGTGTAGATAGAGTAATTCGATACGGTTGTTTTGACCAAAGTCCGTGTAGAACGAGTTCGGAGATACAAGGATTATTTTATTTTTTATTGATTTGTTAAGAGAGGGACACGGATATGCAACGAAACGTCCGTGTAGGTAACGTAACCTACACGGACGTTTAGTTGTAATGTCCGTGAATAAAGAGTAGTCGTACACGGTCGTTTACGTAATATCCGTTTTGCTCGGTTATATGGAGAGCGCCACAGTTTGGTGTATGGTCACGGCTGTTTATTTGGTAATCTGTGTAGAAAGCATTAGATATACACGGGTAAATATCCGTGTCGATAGAGGGTACCTATTATACACCCTCAACTCATACACGGCAGGAAATCCGTGTAGCTCCTCCGGTAATGTCCGTCTGCAATCTCTTTTTCTGTAGTAGTGGCAGTGGCATGAGCTAGCTCTGGTCACTGTTCCAAAAGGACATAGGTTCAATTCTCAAAATAGCTATTCTAAAAGATGCTAAGTGTACCGAGACCTTTAATTAAAAAAAAAAACAAAATTGTTAAGTCAATTATTTATCATATTCTAGCTGTATAATAAAAGTAAAATTGAAGATTTGATAAATCATAATAGAATCAGTGTTTAACTTTCACGCAAAGGTACTAGATTGGAACTTTTATCATCATATATAATTTAATGATTTTAATCAAAAAGAAAAGGTTAAGTAGCATATGGACTATAAGAAAAGTATTTACGGAGTTACTTGGAAAAAAAAATATTGGAAATTATAACATGAGGTAAATTGATCAAAAAGCAAAACGTTCATTTAAAAGCGCCTGAGGATGTTTGGTAAATTGGTTTTCCTTTGTAAAATCTCTTAATATATCATCAGTTTGCTTAGGAACTGTGCCATAGGCATTGGATCAAATTTGGTCTGTTGTCCGGTAAGAGTTGTCCGATTCACATCAAATTGTTGATGATTAAGAGCACACGAATCTTGATGCGGATCAGCTGCTCCAACCAAGCACCGAACTGAATTTGATTTGATGCCCATCAAACCGCCCCCAACTCCTATTTCCACATCATAAAGCAAAACATAAGTTGATACTAAATGAGAATGATAGCAACATTCGGTTTTAGTTCCTTAAGTTTTCACTTTTTAGTAACAAACTGTAGGGCGCAGAAAGTTGCACAACGAGGGAATGTGTGTGCATGTGTTAAATGTCTCTGGGTTCAATGCTTTCGGTTTTCAAGACATGAAGGAGAACATCGAACTTGAAACATTTACTTCTTTCTACAATTCCTTCTGGTTCACTCTCGACAGACCTACCGTTCATAATCAGTCTATCGAGAGAGTTTATTGATTGTGGTGACGTTTAACTCCCAGCGGGCGCAAGCCCCCGCTGTTAATTACATTAGATGACCCTTCCAAGCCATACTGAATACCTCGTTCATTCCAGGATTTGTGCCTATTTGTTGTGAGTTGAATAACGAGGCTAAAAGGGGACTCATGTATTGACTCTGGATTTGATTTGGTCCTTTTTGTTTGCACATATGTATTGTGTGTGTGTGTGTGTGTGTGATTTTATATTGAAGTAATGTTTATTGCATTTTAAATGAATTTTAGATGCTTGAGAAGTATTTATGCACTTTTTATTTATTTATGTTTTGTTCATGATATGCTTTATTTATATTTTATTAATGGACAAATCACTTGAGTTTGAGTAGGAAAGGGCATTTTGGTCATTTCATGATTTGGTTGACGCTTGAACATGTTTGATTTTGTTTTAGGAATATAGGGAATTTGATTTGGGTTCATTTGGAGGTGGTTTGAGTCAATTTGGACTTAAGATGAAAAAGTTATGCTTGAAAATGATTGAGAAGGGCTTATTTGTAAATATTTATGTTTTCTCAGGGACTTATTTACAAGGTTGAAAAGGTGTGAATTTATGATTTGGGCTTTAGATAGGGTTTTATATAAAAGTTGGACTTTTAGGGAGTTATTGGAGAGAGTTTTGAGCTGTCAGGGACCTGTTTGTAAATTTACAAGGACTTTGATGTAATTAAAATTGGTCAGAGCGGCTTATTTGCAAATGATTTTTTAATTTAATGTTTTTACTTATTATCTGGGTTCTGAGATTCATGTGTTGGGCTTTGAGATGTGCATCTTTTATTTTTAAGATTTGTATTTACTGGATTATGATCTCGGGCTTTGAGATTTGGGCTTTGGGACTTTAGTATTAATGCTAGCCCCAGATCTAGCTTTGAGATTCAGCTAAAACCATTATGTTTTTAAAATTAAATATGCTGGCGTTTGGGCCCCACAAGACAGGCCTATTAATTCTTAAATCTCGGTTTGGATTAAACCCTACTTTGAGATTCGTGTTTCCATTTAAATTCTTGTTTTGGCGCCGGAATCAAAGGGCTCATGTTGCTTTAAAATCCGTGCAAATGGGATATGAACTAGGGTTTGCTTTCGATCTTAGGGGTTCTGATCTCCGGCCAACTCCGGTCACAGCAAGGCATGACGTCACGGCGAGGCATGACGAAAACATGGGTGGCATCGCCCGAGGCTCAGGGTTGCATTACACCTGTTGTCGGTCACTTCCGGCCATCGGAGGTGGTGACCCGTGGCCACAGCATTCGATTTTGATTTTTAATCCGATTCTTTTGAGTTAAATTGTGATTTTTCTCAATTAATTGGTCAATCATCATCGTTTATTCACTTGAATTCTAACAGAAGCTTTAATTTTTAGTTTGGTTGAGCATTGGCCATGTTTGGACTTTGAGTATTTCGGTTTGGTACCGATTCAGTACCGGTTTGGGGTGATGAACCCCTTTAGATCATGGTTGGGTCATCAGAGATGTAAATTGGACCTCTGGAACTTAGCAAAGTGGTCCAGACTTATTCTTTAATTTGAATTTTATTTTGAGTATTGATGAATGTGAGGTTTTGAACTTTTTAGAAAATTGAATTAATTCCAAACTTTCTATTTTTATTAAAGGTTATGTGATTTTTTTGTTGTTAATTCATAAAGGGACATTTTTATTATGTACAGGATGAATTTCATGATTTTTAGGATTTTTCTTCTATTTTTAAGACATTTATTTGTGCAGAGGGGCAGCAGAGGTAATTTTACCACTTTTAAATTCTGATTTTTCTGTTTTTAAAGCTGAACTTCAAAAATTCATATAAAATCGAAATAAAATCAGAAAAATGTGAAGTTTGTGTCCATTTTGTATATTTTGAAGTCCTTTATGTGATTATGATGTTTGTTCTTTGATTTGGTCTTTGAGCCAATCTGTGCTGTTCATTTTACCAGCAGAGGTCTTTTATCACTGAAATGCTGATTTTTCTGTTTTTAAAGCTGAATTTAAAAAATTCATATAAAATTGAAATAAAATCCAAATAATATGAAATTTGTGTCCATTTTATGTGTTTTGAAGTCTTTTATCTGACTGTACAATGTATTTTTCATTTTGGTCCCTGTGTCGACCTGGTTTGTCCAATTTACCAGCAGAGGTCATTTCTGCACTTTTGAAGATTTCTTATGTACCAGCAGCCTTTGCCTTTGGATTTGTCACTGGTACTATGTGTTAACCTGTACCAGTAGCTGGTAGGGGGCCTTTACTACAGTAGTTAATGACTGGTTGTTAGTCATAACAAGTTTGAGTAGCTTTTGGGCTACAATTTGGTACCAGCAAAGAGAAAAAGGGATATCCAAAGCTCCAAAACTCATTGTATTTTTGTTTTAAACATCAAAATCTGTCAAAACTTGATTTTATGCAGGGAGGTCCCTGATTTTGTTTAAAATCATGTTTTTGCATAATCTCACTTGATAAAGGGACAAATCATCAAGAAAATCATTGGTTCAAGTACACAAATGACAAATTCTCTCACTATTTGCACAAATGTCTATTTAATTTCTTTATATTGTGTATTTTGTACAAATGGCATGTATTTATGCATAGAGAAATCAACTAGAACCATTTATGCAACATAGGTCCCCATATCAAGGAGCTTATAATAGGAACTATACAGCTCAACTATTATAACTCTTACTATATATATATTTTTTTTATTGCTTTTAATTCTATCTAATAAAATAATCAAGTAGATTGGATGTACATGGAACTATACAGCTCAACACATACATCTTCACTATTCAATTATTTTATACAAGAATTAAAAAGCATGAAAATCCAAAAAGGTTCAAAAGAAGTCATGTTTTCATAATTCGGTTTCTTTTGTTTTATTTTTATATTAACATATTCACTATTTAAAATAAAGTGCAAAAGGGAACAAAAATACTAGCAACTAAATTAAGATAGCAATTTCACAATATATATATTTTTTTGTTTATAAAGACAACAAAGAAGAAAAATCATTATTTTTATTGATCATCAAGCTTCATGCTTGCTTATTATGAAATAAGCTTAAAAACATCACAAAGCTCTCTCTTTTTATGTTCTTTTACCATACTATAAGCTCCAACAAGAAAAAAAAAAAAAACAAATCAAATAAGAAGAAGGCAAGGCAGTAAGGGAAAGAAAAGAGAGCAAGCAACATCAAACAAAAATAATTCGAATAAAAGCTTCAAGGGAGCATGCCTTCATTAATTCATCATGACATTACACAAGAACATAGCTTCTTTAAGCATCTATATTGCAACAATTTTAATTTCTATCTATTTCTCTATTTTTTTTATCTTGGCAGAGAAGGGATTTTTTCTTTTGGGGAGAAGAAGCTTAAGAAGCTCTTTTTTTTTTTGCTATCTGTTGTTGAGTGGTTTCGGCTCTCTATGGTCTTGAGGCGCTAGTGTCTTCCTTCATCTTCAAAAGGAGCTTCTTATATAGGCAGAAGACCAGGGATTAGGGTTTAGAGGCTGCATGTGAGGTGGCTGCATCTTTAGCATTCATCATAATCCAACGACTTGTGTTCATTGCTTAATAATAATTAAGTCAAGCCAATAGAACTCTACTTAGTGTTGTTTTATACATTCACGCCATGTGCATTGCCATGAGGGTGTGATTCCCTGTTGATGCATCATCTAATGGCCTTGTGCCAAGTGTCTTTGAGACAAAAAAAATCGTCAGTTACAGCTAAGCCCACTTGCTGGAAGCATCTTTCATCTCTTCATTTTTGTTTGATTCGGCTAAGCCCACTTGCTTCAAGGCCCATTTATGAATTATTTTGCTTCCTTCGGCCTTGCTAAGAATTTTGTATTTTCCTTCATTAAGCCCATGTAGCAGCTCAATAAACTTTCGGCCCACTCAAATATTTGCCTTAGACCCGAACCCATTGCCTTTTAATCTTAAACCATTGCATTATTTAATTCAAACCAATCAATTTAATAGGCCCATTCTTAATTCATCTCATTTGAAGCCGTGAGCATATATTTTTTCTTTTAGTTTCATGATTAAATGAGTGGCTCAACTCTCTCCATTTTATCCTTTAATGGATACCTCCATTTCTTCCATTTTTAGCCCCCTTTTTCTTTTTTTTTTATTTATAAATCCCGACTTTTTACGGTCAAACACAAACCCTAAATTATTTCCCTACCAATACATTAGATTTTGCAATCATCATCATCGTTATTTATTGAACTAATAAAAAATGCTCCAATTATGGCTGAGAACAATAATTTGGGAAGATGTCATTTTCACAACCCCCTGGCATTCCCTTCCATCACACAAAATCCACTAGAATTATATTATCCTCCCCAACTAAGGTCCCTCCTCTATGACCAGTGGGCCCACCCAAGATCAGGTCTTATGAAGGTTTGTGGGCCAGGCTCCGGCCCACATGACTGGAGCCCTGCAACTACCCTTGATTTAAAACATGACTGGAGCCCTCATATTAGCATTTTTAATCGCTTAATTAATGGGGTCCATATCCCTAAAGTAATCCAAATTTTGAGTTAAGATCCAAACCGTTCGATCAGAATTATGGTACAATGGCATTTCCGAACCCTCGGATCCCCTAAAGCAACCCAAATTTTTGAGTTTAAATCTGGATGCATCGATCAAAATTCAGGTTAATCCGGCACAAGTTGGAATGCATGGAATTCCTTTAATGTTCATGCCAGAGTAGATCGAGCAGGATCCAAACTCAAAATGAGTTACTTTAGCCTTGGATCCCCTAAAGTAACATAAATTTTGAGTTTAGATCCGGACCATCCGATCAGAATTCGGATCAATCCAGCACGAGGTGAAGTGCACGGGTTTCCTTTAATATTTGTGCCGGAGCAAATAGAACAGTCCGGATTCAAACTCAAAATTTGAGTTATTTTGGGATCCGAATTGTAATTAATGGGGACACGTGGCATTTCTAGATCAACAGAGCTGTCCAATGTTTTTCCGCCCGAATTGTAATTAATGGGGACACGTGGCATTTCTTGACTTCTTGTCGTTGCCTTTGATCTGGCGCTTTCTTTAAAAAAAAAAAAAACAACAATACATGTTTTGAACAGGAATAGTGTAATATACTTTCTATCATATATAAGAGCATATATGTAATTGTTACATTTAACTCTCATATATGTTGATTTCATTTTCAATATTTTAAACGTGGATATACAATATTAAATAGCACAGTATATTTGCAAGAAAAAAGAAACATTACATTGTAATTTTTTTAAATAAAAAAAAAAGTAGTTGATCAATAAGCTAACAAGAAATATTCAATATAAACTCTCTATAAACAGGAGCAGACTTTCGAATTTTGGGATCAAACACATATGGGGTCAATCATATAAATTTTCTTACGGAGAACGAGGTCAATATTACAGTAATATAAGATTTTATTCTAAATTATATTTAAAAATATACATAAATATTTTTTTTTTATAAAAATAGAGATCAATTGACTCTGATTCCTTGTTCTTCAATATGCATTTGCCTCTATAAAGCTAGACTGAGCAAATCATACAGCTTCATAAACAATCAGTTACATGTTCAATGTAGTACCTGTAAACAAGGGTGGACCCACGTTGGTCTAGGAGGGGCAACTGCCCCCCTTGGATTTTGAAATTTAGTAGAAAAAATAAGTCTGGTTCTTCTTTGCCCCCCGCCCCCCCTGAAAATTAGTTTGTCTCTCTCGGAACTAAGTTTTTGTCCAAATTGAACTGATTCTCTCCTAGATGGGCTATTCTGTTTTTTTCGAGATTTTGTGGTTTTAAGTCTTTGAGTAGCACTGTAGCAGCCTAGGTAGCGTGAAAACTGAAAACAGCGAAATTAGATGGGGAAGATGATTCTGACAGGTGGGACAATGAATCTAAGTGAATGGGCCGTAATTTATTGGTCCTGTATTATTATTTAATACTTATTTTCCTTTTAAATTGTTAGTTGAAGGACAAAAGACTTCAATTGGTCCTTAGGCAAGGACAGGATTGTTTAAGGCATAATAATAGTTCATTCCTCTTTATTTTCAGATTATCTAATAGTAAAAAATAAAAATGATTTAATTACGAAAAATAATACCAGCATAATTATTTGACATAATTTTTTTTTATATTTTTTTCTTTTTTTTAAGTACAAAATAGCTTATGGCAAAAAAATCTGAGTTTCCGATTCGATTCGGCTCCGACCGATTCACCCGATTCTGATAAATTTAGTATCCGGTTAATAAATGGCTTTGAATCCAATAAACTATTTGAACCCGATTTCTGCCCTCCTCTGGCAGAAATCTTGCGTTCGCCCCTGCTGTAAAGGAGTCCAGATCCTCTAAAGTAAATAAAATTTTGATTTCCAATTCAAACCTTCTAATCAGAATTCAGACAGTATGTATGTAAACTCCTTTAATATACATGCTAAAGCAGATCAGACAGTACGTATGTAAACTCAAAATTTGAGTTAACTCAGGTGATATGAATTTTCGTTTCAAAAACGATATTGTTTATGTCATAAGAAGTCTCAACTCACACACATATATAGCATCATGTATAGACTATAAACAATAATCACAAAAGGTTTCTCTCACAGAAAATTACAAGCACAAATTTAATATTTTATGAGAAACTTGAACTATATTAAAAAAATTAAAAAAATTCAACTAAATTTCAATATAGATGATTAAAAAATTTAAAATCACGAGAGTGGTTAAGCATCTCTTGGTTGTAGATGCGGTGACATAGAATAGTGTGGGATTATTTAAATCGATATGATTTGAATTCTAGAGATCAACAAAAAATATTAAAAATATGTTTTTTCATTAGGGTATACAATTGATTTGAAACAAAAATGCACTAATAACTTGGTTTTTTTTCCAAAAATTTAGAGAACAATTCTTTTTATCGTAAAAAAATGTCAAAATAAAGTGCACAAAATTCGTAAAAAGAGTAATATTGGTACAAAAATATTGCAGGGTTTTTGGATTTTTTTTTTGTTCGTGGGAATTTTCACCAAACTAAAAAAAATAGAATTCATTGTCCCAAGCACACAAATACACATTATAAAGAAATTTATAGCAATTCGGTGACAATTTCTAATTTAAAAGACGTAATTTTTTTTCGATACGAGTTTGAATATTTCTATAAAATAATTGGCTCCTTCATATAATTAACCAAAAAATTACAAGTATGATAAATATAAAATATTATCAAACTTTTAAACTATGTTTTAGACACTATATTCGGCTTTTAATTCAAAAAAATTAGACATTTGCAACATTATTCTGGTTTGGTGTTATCAAATTTTAAAAATTCAAGTAAAAATATAATTAAATGAACAAAAAAAAAATTAAAATTGGCATAAAATTTGCAAATATGTAATAAGAAAAACAATGATTAAACCTTGGATGTCTAACTTGCAAATTTCTTTCTAAAAGAAATAATAAAAATTTACCAATTAAATTGAGCCACGTGTTTTTGTTAATTTGGTGTCTACGAATTTTCATAGGAAGAGCATTATTTAGACACTACATTAAAAGTGAATATCAATTAAATTGCTGCTTATATTAGAATTACCAACGAAAAAGGAAAGCAATATATAATTAGATTTTGGACTTGTAACAAGAGTAAGCCGTTGCAACAAGCTAATTTTCGCCAAATATTATAATATTTGAATTAAATGTCAAATGTTATAATATTTTTTGTTTGAAGTTGAATTTCCTCCTTTGAATTGAATGTATGAATACGCTTTTAGGGTCCATGCATGCAATTCAACGGAATTGACTATGTATAATTCAACGGAAATGTTGTTTCTAGAGGATTTTTTTTTTTTGTTTTAACATAATTTGCTCATATTAGAGTATAGTAACTTGACTATTTGGTTAAATTTTATTATTTCTCTTGCTATTTAATTAATTGGAATATGATTTTATTACTCTTATAACATGTAATTAGGCTTACAAATATTTATTTAGAAATGAAAAATAAAATTACATGTAAATATATAGTAATGGACTTCTTTGTAATATAAATAAACTTAAGGTCATCAGCAAATAAATTTATAAGGTTTTTGGTGAAAAATTACATTAAATAAAATCATGAAAAGAATATAGAAAACATTAATCTGATCAATCATTGCCTCATGATCTACTCTTATATTTTATAACTAAAAAAATATAATTAATTATTATAACCAAGAAATTTGAAAGTATATATATTTTATGCTCTTGTAATCTCGTATGTTGCTGAAACCATGCATATTTTGATAGACTTTTTTTTTTATAGACCATGCATATATATTCAGCCCTGCATATTCAGCCAAACTTAAAATATAATTTAATTGATAATACACGTGGAATTTTGATAGACCATGCATATTCAGCCAAACTTAAAATATCGTTTAGTCAACCAGGCCAATGGACCATATCTCAATGTTATAGCCAAACTTTTCAATTTTCCTTTTATAGATACAAATACTTGTCTTGTATAGATATAAATACTTCACAATGTTACTATTAATATTTGTAAAACAAAATTACAGTTTTGGAACGGTTGCGGTCTCCACAAACAGTTATGGCAGTTTAGGTGCGGGTACAGTGCAGGTACTCATATCAGCTTCCTTGTTTAAATGACAAATAATATTCCTTGAATAATATAAAAAAAAGGGAATGAAATGAAGACACGGTCAATCAATTATTAACTAATTTAAAAATTCACTAAATAACATTTAAAAAATGAAAAGAAATCATGGTCAATCAGAAAATCGTGTAGCCAGTACGTGCGGCGAGTACATATCTAAATAAATTTGGACTTTAATATGCAAAAAAATATAAAAAAGGTGCATATAATAAAAAAATAGTAGACTATTGATTAGAAGGTTGATACTCAATTTGAAAATTTATCTTTTAATGACAACCATTGACAAATGAGGACATCTGCATACTTAATATTTAATATAAGAATGGAGATAGAAAAACCACATTAATTCAATGGTGAGGTACCGTAAGCAATCAAACAAACATTAATTACTCACAAGTCATAAGTAATGGTCTTATGAGCATATCTTTAATTGAATTTTCTATGTATGATGCGTGCGCAGACAAAAGGTTGCTTTTTTTCAAGGTTGACAAAAGGTTGCTTTACTTACACAACTTTACATCAATCATTATTATCCATATTTGCCAGGAAAAGGGTGTATGAAAATCTGAGTTCATAGTCATACTCGTACAGCCAATTAATGGCCAGGAAAATTCTCTCTATTCTCCTCTCCAATCTCCTATTCCTCTATTTTCTAAGAATTTTTTTTTGTTGTTTTCCTTTTAATTAGTATTCTAGACCGTTCATTCTAGTATTCTAGACCAAGTATGGTACAAGAACCAGCAAGATTCTTTGGTATCGGATCCGTTTACACCCCTACCAGTGGGCCACCACACTTGATAGTAATGTTTTTGGAACAATGGCAAAGAAAAGAGTTCTAATTTTCTTTCTATATTCAAAAATAGAGGGTTGACCTAAAACTAAAATCTTCCTATAAAAACCATCAATGCATGTCCTCCAAAGCTCACTAAACCAAACCTCAGAGGAAGGAAACAACCCAACAAAATATTGAGCAATATTGCTTTTCGTTTATTTTAAATTTTCAAGCACCATGTTTTTTAGTAAGCTTTTCTCGTTATGGCCAATAGTCGTCGGTCTAATGCTATCTTGTTTGTTCTCCATTCCCTGTGGGGCCAAGATTCATCACCATACCTTTGTTGTAAGTGATTTCTCTGCTATTATTTAGACAAAATAGTTCCGGAAAAAATTGGTCAAATCTTCTATGCTTATCTTGCAAGTATGCATCACAAACCAACTAGTGGTCGGTATACCTGTTCAAAATGAAATTTATTTACAAAGAAACCAAACTATGAACTTCTAACTTGATATATATATATATTTACTTTTTTTATTTTTCCCTTAAACAGATTCAAGAAGCTAGCTACACCCGGCTCTGCAATAATACAAAGAGCATTCTAACTGTCAATGGATCATATCCGGGACCCACTATCTCCGCTCGCAAAGGCGACACAGTCTATGTCAAGGTCATCAACAGAGGGAACAAGAACATCACCATCCACTGGTACTATACACACATAGTACATACATAAAAAATCTGTCTTTTGCACTATTAATTAAGGAATTATTTCAATCCATGCAAGACTAACATGTAATCATCTAATTTCAATATATAGGCATGGCGTAATCCAGCCGAGGGACCCGTGGTCAGATGGACCAGAATACATTACTCAATGCCCTATCCAGCCAAGAGCTAACTACACACAACGGATCCAATTTACGGAAGAAGAAGGCACGCTCTGGTGGCACGCACATAGCGAATTTGATCGTGCTACTGTTCACGGTGCTATTGTTATTCACCCGAAGCTCGGAACCACCTTCCCCTTCCGCAAACCCCATAAAGAATTCACGCTAATTCTAGGAGAGTGGTGGAACAAAAACATAACAGATGTGTACCAAACTGCAATTGAGTATGGCAATCAATTCGAACTGTCTGATGCCAACACAATCAATGGACAGCCTGGTGACTTCATGCCATGCTCAGCAAATGGTAATTTATTGTTCCCGGTATAGGAAGTGGTTTATTTATAATGCTTCATAAGATGGAGATTCTCTTTAACAATGTGTGTTACTTCATCAATTTAAACAAAATTAGCAACCAAATTTATTATTATTTTCAAATATAATGTTGTCTAACTACATATATATTTCATTTTTATTTTTGTTGCAGAAACTTTTAAGGCACAAGTCGAACAAGGCAAAATGTACCTCCTCCGTGTAATTAATGCAGCCATGGAAAATGCATTCTTTTTTGGGGTTTCCGGCCACAATGTAACGGTGGTTGGAATAGACGCCAGCTATACGAAGCCTTACGTGAATGAATATGTCATGATCACCCCGGGCCAAACGATGGACCTCCTCTTACAGGCCAATCAATTCCAAAACTCTTCCTCCCCATTCCGTTATTACATGATTGCGGCTCTATACTTTGATGGAAGTTCTGCAGCTTCTAGAGATTGGAATGACGCTGTAGCTATTTTAGAATACAAAAATAATCATTTGTCACCATCAATAAGACCGGTTTTCACCTCCTTACCAAAGCACAACGACACTAATGCATCAGCTGCGTTCACTAGCGGTCTTCGCTCGCTGGCCAGCTCAGATCACCCAGCTGTCACAACCCAAAATGTCGATGTCAAAATGTATATCACGATATCTTCAAATGAACAATTGTGCCCTAACAGCTCATGTGATGGTGCAAACGGTACTAGGTTTGCTGCCAGTATGAACAATGCTAGTTTCCAAAACCCGAAAATTGATGTGCTAGATGCATATTATAATTCTATTGCCGGTGTGTACACCACTGACTTCCCTGACCAACCACCGCTCTTCTTCAATTTTACTGATGCACAATATCAAGAGAATGCAAAATTTGTTGATAAATCGACAAAAGTGAAAGTGCTCGAGTATAACACGACCGTGGAGATTGTGTTTCAGGGCACTAACTTAGCAGACGGACAGGTTACCCATCCAATACACTTGCATGGCCACAGCTTCTATGTCATTGGAAGAGGAACCGGCAACTTTGACAACACAACAGATCCTCTGAGTTACAACTTGGTCGATCCGCCATATCAGAACACTTTGGGTGTGCCGAAGAACGGTTGGGCAACTATCCGCTTTAGGGCAGCAAATCCAGGTTAGTTTATTCTTTTTCCTTTTTTTCTTTTAAATATCAAATTTATTAAATCTTTTTATTGATTTAGTTTTGACAATCAAAGGTGTTACACAACTACAATGAGAACGGTCTGTTTAGCAATATTTGATTAGATAGTTGATCCCGACTAATTAAGTAGATCAGCAAAATTAATCAAATAGTAGATTAGTTATTGTTACAAATTGTTGTTTTGAGTGTTTTTTAGACACTAATCCTGAACATATTTTGGTTTTATAATTAATCAGGAGTTTGGTTCATGCACTGTCACTATGAAACACACACAATTTGGGGAATGGATACTGTGTTTATAACAAAGGATGGTAATAGTACAGAGGCAAAAATGCTGCCTCCCCCTGCCGACAAGCCTCCTTGCTGATTTTACTAAAGTATTTTATTATTATTTTTTTCAAATGTGAGTTTGCACTAGTTAATTTGTTATACAATTGTAAATATCTTTTCCTCGTTCAAATTATGGTTGGATTATAATTTGTTATACAATGTAAATGGATAAAAAGATGAATAAAGATAGAGTATATGAAAACAACAGCAGAGTACAAGCTTTATTAATATTGTCACTTGGGCTTCTTTTACTTGTACTCCCAATTACTTGTGGTAATTAATTTTAGTTGATTTACTTGAATGGTATACAAGATCCATTGATGAATTGTTTCTAGGCCCAAAATGAAACACAGGTAATTGGGCTTATATAAAAAATATTATCTTTTAGGCCCAAAATGAATCTCAAGTAAACGGGCAAAAGTTTGATTCCTCCAGAAAATGATATGATTCCAAATCTACCTATTCCAAACAAAACCTTTTTTTTTTTTAAACCCTGATAGAGGCTTTTTCCAAACAAAACATAACTAGAGCTTTTCAGGAAAGAACCAAATGGTGATGATTCTAAGAAAGCTAAGTTTCTTGTGTTATAAAAACGCCTGGGGAAATTATTACCAAATTATGCTTTTTTTTAGGAAAGCAAAAAGATTCAAGGAGCCAAATTTGACCAAGTATGACATAGTTCACACTGAACTAATACACGGATTAATTAGTCCTTATTGACTCTTGATTAAGAATGTTATAACATCAAAAAAATTATATATAATAACAAAATTAAATTTCAGAATGGACCCATATGTCAGTGGCCCACGCCTTCACCTGCCCCTGCCTTCTCTCTGACTCTGTCTCTACTCTATATCTCTCTCTCACGAGCTCTCTTGCCTTCTCTCTTTTCAGACAATTCTGGACCATAGAAAAACAGCGATTTTCAAATATTCTAAAAAAATAGTAAACAATTTCCAAAAAATGTAAAATTTGGTCTCCAAGCACATTTTAATATGGAGATCATGTTGAATGGTTCGGATTGATTGTTTGAATTTTGAAGTCACAAATGACTTATAAACTTTGCTTAAATAAAGTGCTGGTTCGATTCCAATATGGTATCAAGATGTGTCACCATAAAATGGTGTAATTAGGTCCCTTCTCTTGATATATATGCTGGCCTTGTTTAATTCTATGGAAATGAGAAAAGCAATTTTCTGTGACCTCACTATGTAGTCGTGATTATGTTGTAGTAAGAGTGTTAATACTCTATTCGTATCGTATACATGATGTGTACTAAGTGTCAATGAAAATATAACTCTATAAGTATTAAATTTAGTTCACCCAATTCTGTTTAAAAACGTAATTAGTAAAATCTCAAAATATACTCATACAATAATAGAATAATCATTATAAAGATAAGATTTTAATTATCTAGCATATTTGAAAATTTTAGTTCAGAATTTTTTTAGTGATAAATACACAAACGCGAATGAAAATTTTTTTTTGAAGGACAGCTGGCAAGTAGCCGGCCGTCGATGTATTAATTAAAAAAATATTTACATCTCCAAAATGGAGCTTCGTCCTTAATTACATGCAAATCAATTAGTACAAATAATCAGGCACGAATTTCAAAGCGAATTCCTATAATTCAAATAGTCACCAAAATAATTTTGACACTAATCTCAAAAGAGAGAATGAGGAGCAATGAAATATTTCCTCTCATCCTATATATTTTATATTTTCCTGAACTAGTAGTTAGATAACCGCCACCAACCTTTCTCTGTCTCTCTCTCAAAACTCAAAACGCCTTTTAACTTTGCTTCATTAGTTGGTCACTTTTTGTTTGTTCATGCTGAAAAACCTGGCAGTTTTTTTGAAGCTAGCACAACCATTGTGAAATATCTAATCTATCTAATCTAATCCACCGCTCCATTCATCCCCTCCCCTCTCTCTCATCATGGCTTCTCTCTCTATCATCATTTTTCTCTCCATACTACTTGTAGAAGAGTTTGGTTGCTCTTTATCTTCTCAGGTTATAAACCCCCCTCAACCTCTTCCAAACAATTTATTATATATCAATGGTGGTTCCTGCAAGACTTGATTTAGATTACCATAGTGCTGGAATCCGATTTCATACTGTCACTTGGTACCAATAATAACTCGTTTAATTTTGTTGTGAAACTATTTGAGAAATGAAGTTAGGCAATGTCAAACTGCCACCAAGTTTCTACAATTTATTTCTTAATTTCTATATGAAAAATATTTATTACCATTTTTGGTTACTAGAATTCCTTGCTGTGATGAGATTACATGTTCATTTTACTTAGGATTTAAGTACCATTGTATCCAGAATTTATAAACTAAGAATTCTTTATCATTTCTCGACTTAACATTTTATTATTTTTCTTAAAATTACAAGGTTTATGTGGTTTATATGGGAGGTGCTACAAAAGAAGGAAATGAAGTTGGTCCCCATCAAATGCTTGCTTCTGTTCACAAGGGAAGGTAAAAGAACAAAATATGTTGCTTTTGTTCAATTTATTATTAAGGTTCAATCGAAATTCTTATCTTATATAAGAGATAAATTAGTGATATTGGATTGTTTATGATTCAGTTTAGAGAAAGCACAAGCATCTCACATATATACATATCAAGGAGAATTTAGGGGTTTTGCCGCAAAATTAACCGAAGAACAGGCATCACTATTGGCTGGTATGTATATAGTTAACACACATGCTCATACTCTCTGAAATTGCAATTTGTCTCAGTTGTGAACAATTTATTCATTATTACTACTTTTATTCAATCTTTATATTGTGGCAAAACAGAGATGCCTGGTGTGGTCTCAGTTCTACCAAATTTGAAAAGAAAGCTCCATACAACTCACTCATGGGATTTCATGGGATTACACACAAATGAAGGACTGTAAATAACTGGATACTCCACAAAAAACCAAGAAAATGTCATCATTGGGTTTATCGATACCGGTACAATTTCTCTTTTAATTTTTAAACTTTTTTTTTCAATCCAAACCCCCATTTCTGAGCAAATTCTCTCTTTCTTCTAAGCTTACTTGCTCAGTGAAGACCAATTAAAATAACATTACAATGATTTTACCTGCTTTACATTTTATCAATAGTACTATTAATCATTCCTTCAAAGCTATTTAAAATATATAGGCTTGCAATAATCATGTCATGTAGAAGCTTCCAACCAAACATATTTGTTTTGTTCAAATTTTTCTGACTGGAGTTTAGCTAATTGACAGATGAGCATATCATGTGAACTGTTTTTGCTCCTTGTGCTCTCTTTTGACCTTATTAGAGTGTCACATAGTTATATACTTATATGTTATTTATCTAGTGGGCCATCATACTGGAGTATTTTCAAACTTCCTTGGAATAAAAATAGATACTAGAACTGTAGGTTGCAATGATAGTTTACTTGATACTTTTTATATTTAATTTTGAGTGAGGCTACGGTACTATGCATAGCACGGTTTGGTCCGTGCTACGGCTCAATATTTGAGTTTTCAAAATCCTAACGGTCGATCCAAACCGTTCAACATGATTATAAAATGAATATGTACTTGCAAATCAAATTTTACATTTTTTTCGATTTTTTTACTATTTTTTTTTATAGGTAGAAAATCACTTGATCTGAAAATTCTGGACCATCCAAAAACAGTGATTTTCTACCTATCTAAAAAAATAGTAAAAAAATCAAAAAAATGTAAAATTTGGAGAGCAAGTACATATTCATTTTATAATCATGTTGTACGGTTTGGATCGCCCATTAGAATTTTGAAAACTCAAATATTGAGCCGTAGCACGGACCAATCCGTGCTATGCATAGTACCGTAGCCTCACTCTTTAATTTATACTCTTTGACACTAGCATTCTCCAATATTTACACTTGTATGTTCAACAATTTTGTCAAAAACAAACCTGAGATTTTCTAACTGTACACTTTGAATCAGTACCAGGAAAACTTAATCAATATTCAATATATAGATCTATTGTAGGAATATGGCCAGAGTCGCCGAGTTTTCACGATGAAGGGATGCCACCAGTTCCCTCGAGATGGAACGGCAGTTGCCAAGTTGGAGACCCCTCTTCAAATTTCACTTGCAACAAGTAAAACATCAGTTCTTTTACTGCTTTTGTTTAGCTCTCCATGTTATGAACATTACTATAATTAATAAAAGAAGATATATCAAGTGAAAGCAACTTCTGGTGAAAGAAAAAAGGGCTTATTAGTTATTAGTTATTACAACTTTTCATCCAGTATATATATATCCTTTTTCAGGATTACGACTAATTTTGTTGTTGATACCTTGATTGACAGTCATTATCATTGAATTGTATGGCATAAGACATTAATTAACAATGAATATACTACACAGGAAAATAATCGGAGCTAGATACTATTTATCAGGATATGAAGCAGAAAAACAGCAGCACCAAAAATATCCAGTAGCTGAAGAAGAAGACACCAAAACCGACGAAATAATCAAAGCCAAGTCACCAAGAGACACTCTGGGACATGGGACCCACACTGCCTCAACTGCTGCTGGCCGTTACGTGAGAAACATGAACTACAAAGGATTGGGTGTCGGTGGGGGGCGAGGCGGGGCTCAGATGGCCCAAATAGCAGTCTACAAAGCTTGCTGGGAAATGGGATGCTATTGTTGAAAATAATCCAAGTCCGCAGCCAAATGCATAATAGATGCAGTTTTTAAGTTTCGGTTTTTACAGCAGTTTTTATTTTCTGTTTAGAAGTAATTAAAAACTGATTGTAAACTTAGACAGCAAGTTATCTATTTAGACATGTGCAGGAAGTAGTGGGTAGTTTTTAATTAATATGTCATGTAGTGGGTTGGTTATAGGTTAGTTATAGCAAAGTTAGTGGAGTTAGTGGGGTGCGAAATGAGGGATATGCACCACTATAAATATCAGATCTGTTTATGTTAATTAATCAATGAAAAAAATGGAGTTGTGAAAATTTCGGCTGCTGCCCTGTTTTCTGTTTTTTCCTCTTTTCCGAAAAACTCCCAACAAAATTGGTATCAGAGCCAAAGGTGAGAGATCAAGGCAGATCCGACCATGGCCGACGCAGGCAACAACACCACCATTAGCATGTCAAATCAGATGGTACCTTTGTTCAAGGGTGAGAGTTACGAATTCTGGAGCATCAAGGTACGAACTATGCTGAAATCTCATGGCTTGTGGGAACTAGCAGACAAGGGAATACCGAATCCTGATCCGACACCAATCGACACAGCCAAGCGAGATGCAAAGGCGCTCTTCTTCATTCAGCAAGCAGTACATGAGTCGGTGTTTGCAAAGATTGCAGCAGCAGAAACAGCAAATCAGGCTTGGACAACTCTGAAAACCGCATTTCAGGGAAGTTCCAAGGTGGTAGCCATCAAGTTGCAGGGCTTGAGACGGGAGTTTGAGACATTGAACATGAAACAAGGCGAGTCAGTTCAATCCTTCTTCACGCAAGTTACAACAATAGTCAACCAAATCCGAAGTTGTGGAGAAGATCTTCCAGAAAAGACGGTTGTGATGAAGGTGTTGCGCAGCCTGACAACCAAATTTGATCATGTGGTCGCAGCGATCGAAGAATCCAAAGATCTGTCCACCTACACGTTTGATGAGTTGATGGGATCACTGCAGGTCCTATGAAGTTCGTCTCAACAGATCAGAAGTGAAGGATGACACCAAAGCTTTCTATACCAATGGCAATTCCTCAAGAAGCCAACAGCAAGGCAGAGGTAGAGGCCAAGGTTACGGCAGAGGTCGAGGCAGTCAAGGCGGCAGAGGCAGAGGCAAGCCGAGTTACAATCAACCGCATTCTAATCAACCGAAGAAAGATGTAGAATGCTACTACTGTCACAAGAAAGGGCATATGCAAGCCGATTGTTACAAGAAACAGAGAGAAGAAGGTCAAGATGTGGAGTGCTATTACTGCCACAAGCCCGGTCATGTGCAGGCCGACTGCTACAAGAAGAAAAGAGAAGAAGGACAGGCAAGTTTTGTTGAAGAGAAGAACAATCAGGCACAGTTGTTCATGGTCAAAACCTATGAAGAATCAGATGCGAGTCAAATCTGGTTTTTGGACAGCGGGTGCTCAAACCATATGACGGGTTTCAAACATCTATTTGATGAATTAGATGAGTCATACAAGAAAGCAGTAAAGCTTGGTGACGATAAAGAGATTCATGTTGAAGGAAAAGGAAGAGTAGCCGTGCAGACCAGCAGTCACAATACACGGATGCTACATGATGTGTACTATATTCCTCAACTGTCCCAAAACCTTCTCAGCATCGGTCAGATGATGGGCAGCGGGTGTACCATCAAGTTTGAAGGCAACAATTGCAGAATTGTAGATGCAGCCACGGATCAGACGATGGCAACAATTAAGAAGACACAAAACAACTTGTTCCCTCTAGAGATAGCCAAGGTGAAAGACAAGGCACTTGCAGCCAAGGAGATTAGTTCCAGCGAGTTATGGCATTTGAGGTATGGTCATCTAAACATGAATGGTTTGAGATTGTTGAATCAAAAGAAAATGGTGAATGGGTTACCCGAAATTGGTGAAATCGGGTTATGTGAAGGATGTGTGTTTGGCAAGCAATCGAAGCTGCCATTTCCAAAAGATCAGTCGATGCGTGCAACCAAGGTACTTGAGTTAGTGCATACTGATTTGTGCGGACCCATGGAGGTTGAATCAATGGGAGGAAGCAAGTATTTCATGTTATTTATCGATGATTATAGTAGGATGACCTGGGTTTATTTCCTTAGCTATAAAAGTGAAGCGTTTGGGCTGTTCAAAAGGTTCAAAGCCATGACAGAGACGCAAACAGGGGCTAGGCTGAAAGCTCTAAGATCAGATCGTGGTGGTGAGTTTCAATCAAAAGAATTCAAACAGTTTTGTGAGAAAGAAGGGGTACTACAGCAGCTGACCACTCTATACACACCTGAGCAAAACGGTGTAGCGGAACGCAAGAACCGCACGGTAGTAGAACTAGCAAGAAGTATGCTGAAATCTAAAGGTATGCCGAATAGTTTTTGGGCTGAAGCAGTAGCAACAGCGGTATATGTTCTAAATCTGTCACCAACCAAGGCAGTGATGAACAAAACACCGTTTGAAGCATGGTTTGAAAGGAAGCCCAGTGTGGGGCATTTGCGTGTTTTTGGGTGCATCGCTTACACTCTCATAACTACACAAAACTGAAAAAAAAAACTGGACTCAAAATCTGAAAAATGTGTGTTCATTGGGTATTGCATACAATCTAAAGGTTATAGGTTATTTAACCCCTGCGTATCGGCCTTTCCATTCATTCAACTCACGGTGATTGTTCGTTTTCTTAATCCATTATTATACTCAATCGATATATTTCATTTAGGTCATATGTTCCAAACGAAATAATCTTACACTACTAGAATTTCCGGATTTTCCAAGGGCAGCCTATGTTATTTCTGAAGGTAGGAGTGGCCTACGGAAATAAAATCGCCTTCTCTGACACACTTAATAATTTCCAACGGCAGGCCGACGGAACTAGTAGCGCATGGAAATCCCAGCTGTCGGCCCATGGAAATGTTAACATTAGCCCTTGGAAATACTTTTGCATGACCCATGACCCGCCAAACAGACCAAATATGATATTTTATTGATAGCCCATGGAACTAGATCACCCCTTGCCCTTGGAAATAAGTTAGAAGTAAAAATACATTATTTCCATGAGCTACCCTTGGAAATATTTTGGTTATTCTGTTTATATAATTTTATAGTGAAGGCTCATGGAAATACTGGACCACTGTGCCCATGGAAATGTTTTATTGATCCAGTTAATATTATTTTTTTATTAGACGTAGTATTTCCATGAGGCTACCGTCGAAAATGTTTTGTTTCTGGAGAGGACCATTTCTGTTTATTTGAGATCTTCCTTTGAATGTTGGCCAAAACTAAATAACAGCAGCAAACAGTATTTAATAGAGATAGTTAAAACGAAACATTTAATTGAAAACATAAATTTTGCTCTTTGGACTAAGCCAATCTATTTAATTTGGGTACAAAACATATTCACGGATGGAAGCAATAACTAAGATCTCCCTTTGAATGAATCTTGTGTAAAAACCTGTTACAAAAAAAAAAGAAAAAAAAATGTTAGAAAAGGCATTTGACCAAAATGCATTACTGGATAGTAAAATGTTAAGTAATTTGAAATGCAAAAAGTAACACATATGTCAAAACACTTACCAATTAATACTCTTCATCGGAATCATCCATGTCTTCATCATCTTGCTCCATGTCATGCTCTTCCTCACCCTCCTCTATGTTGTTTTCATCCCTTACCAAACTTGGCGGTTCATTTGATGTTGTCGGTGGAAGGTTTGTCGTTTCGTTCACTAGCTCGAACTTGTCTTCTCGTTGGAGCATACCATCCCAATCAAAGTCTTGTCCAATAGTTGGCTCAATTGGATTATCCGGTCTTTCCTCTTGGTAAAATTCGAGGTTTGCATCATCGCCCTCGACACGAAACCTCGACATCGGGCTTGTTTTGATTGCCACCCACCATGGGCGTCTTTCGGCCTTTTGTGATGCATAAGGTAGGTAGCACACTTGGGTTGCTTGAGCCGCTAATACAAAAGGCTCGTAATTTGCAAGGCAAGAAGTATGCTTGACCTCAACAATGCCATGTTTGCGGTCCACTTTTACACCGTTTATTATGTCAAACCAATCACACCTAAAGAGAACTACCTTGTGGGCATCATACTCTAGCTCAATGACGTCTTGGAGAACTCCATAGTAGTCGATTTGTTCGCCATTTGCATCCCACTCTCCTTTTATGCAAACACCGCTACTTTGAGTTACCTTGTTTTCTCCAGATGATTCTGTGTGAAATCGATACCCGTTGACTTCGTACCCATCGTGGAAGTACGCTTGTTTGCTTGGCCTGACTCCTGCCATTCGTATGTAGTAATCGTCTTCATCACGAGAATTTATTACCTTTTTGCGTAACCAAGGTGCAAAACCATCTTGACGGACTTTTGGCAAGTCTTGTGGGCTTGTGGCCACCCCATTGTTGAGCATGAATGTATCAAACTCTTAGCACATTAGAATATGTCCAAACATGAGATTTTGATATGTTTTAGAGTAGATACTTTAATTTGGAAACATCAAAAGGATATTTATAAGATTGTACCCCATGTACTTCTCACAGATCTCAGGACAGTTGAGGATGACATAAGTGTGTGCCGCATCCCAATCCTTGTCATCGAGAGGCTTTCGTCTTTCCCTGCCAATGGAACGGCCCGCATTGTCGAATATAGAAAGTAGTCCCGCCGAACGGTTACTTGTTCCAACTCCTTCTTGGCTAATCTTGTCTTTCTCTGCAAAGTAGTGTGCGGAAAATGTACCAATTTCTTTGGCAATTGTAGCCTCCACGATTGAACCCTCAACACGTGCTTTGTTCGTGACTCTCATCCTTTGTTCTTTGTTACGCCTGTAATTGCAACAACGGTTTAGTGTTAGTTGTAAGCTTAGTGTGCCTTAAGTAAAATTTAAAACAAAAATCCAAAGCACAACACACCTCTCACATGGATACATCCATCGGAACCCTACTGGCCCGCCCATTCTAGCCTCGTATGCTACATGCAGCACAAGATGCTCCATTGAATCAAAGAAACCGGGGGAAATATTTTTTCCATCTTGCACATTGTGACAACAATATCTTTCTCTAATTCCGCGACCCTCATTGGATTAAGTTCCTTGTCACAAATCTCTCTAAAGAATGCTGAAATCTCACATAGAACATCCCATACAGGGTCCGGGACAAAGTCTCGGAATGCGACGGGGAGGAGGTGCTCCATGAACACGTGTAAATCATGACTTTTAAGCCCAGTGAAGCTGCTCGTGGTTAGGTTAACCATCCTTGACCAATTGGATGCGTAGCCATCAGGAACCTTACTACCTCCTTGAGCCATGTTAAAACAATCCTCTTATCATTTGGAGAGAGTGCGAAGGGTGCATTTGGTTTTTTTAGCTTTCCCGGGTTACCATCTGAGGGAGTTAGGTGTTGGGTGGGGCGATCACAATAAAGAGCCAAATCTTTCCTTGCTTTTTCATTATCCTTGGTTCTGCCACCTATGTTTAACAGCGTGTATAGCAAATTTTCTGTGAAATTCTTCTCCAAATGCATCATATCCAAATTGTGTTGCAACAAATTGTCTTTCCAATAGGGTAAACTCCAAAAAATACTTTTTTTCTGCTAATGATGGGTTGTACCATAACCCTCAATTTGTTGTAATCCTCCCTCTTTACCCCATTTAATATATGGGATCAAACTCACAATATCGAGCAGCTGCTCTCCCATCAATTTCGGGGGTGGGGGATCATTCTCAACTCTACCTTTTTTGAAATTCTTCCTATCTCGACGGAATGCGTGATCAGGAGGAAGGAAGCACCTTGTACAGTCGAACCAACTTGCTTTTCCACCATGCGCGAGTTGAAAGGCCTTTGTCTTATCCATACAATAATAACACGCTAATTTGCCTTTTGTACCCCACCCACATAGCATCTCATAGGCCGGGTAATCACTAACTGTCCAAAGAAGTTGTGCATGCATCTCGAAGTTCTCTCTTTTATACCCATCCCATGTCATTTCTCCATTTAACCACAAATGTTTCAATTCATCGATCAAAGGTTCAAGGAGTATGTCAATGTCCCGACCCGGATGCTTTGGTCCCGGGATGACTAGCGCGAGGAACATGCTATCTTCTTTCATTATCATCCCAGGTGGTAGGTTATACGGAAAAACAAATACCGGCCAACACGAATATGGAGCTGCACTCGAGTTAAATGGCATGAATCCATCCGTTGTTAGCCCCAACCACACATTTCTTAGCTCTTCTGCAAAGGTGGGATGTTTCCGAGCGAAATGCTTCCAAGCCTCACCATCCGCCGGGTGCACCATCATCAGGGCTTTCTGACGCACACCTTCCTTGTGCCATCTCATATTCTTCGCAGATGTTGCGGTCATGTACATCCTTTGCAATCGTCGGGTGATAGGGAGATAACGAAGTTGCTTTTGTGGAACGAGTTTTGCCATCTTATTGGGTCCAAGAGGCTTATACCTTGGCTCGCCACATACATCACAGCGGGTCTTCTTCTTGTTCGCATCACTATAATATAGCATACAGAAGTTAGGACATACATCTATTTTCTTATGGTCCATGCCCAATCCCTCGACCAAACATTTCGCTTGGTAGAAATTTTTAGGCAATTCTTCACTAGGAGGAAGTGTGCTTTTAAGTAGATCCATCATCCCATCGAAACATGCTTGGCTCATTTGGTGTTGTGCCTTCAAAGCAAAGGCTTGTGTCACCGCGGACAAGACGGTTTGTTTTTCGCATTCCATTTCACCCGTCGAGTTAATTTTCCAAACCGGTTTGTTGTTAGCATCCATCATGTCGAAGAATTTTTTAGCCGCTCCCATAGGTGTCTCCTCATTCCAATCGAATTCTTGACCAGCGGCATCCCTTACCATGTCAACCATTGGATCAGTGGCTGCGTTCACAGGCGGCGAATTGTTCAATGAATTTGGATGCGGCTCCCCGTGTTTGTGCCACACTTCATATAGGTTGCAAAAGCCATGGCGAAAAAGATGCAGTTCTACGGTTTGCACATCTTTGTTATAGAGGTTGTCACATCTTTCACACAGACACGGCATACATTGCACACCTCTATCGTCGACACTCACAACGGAGGGTATGGATAATGCTCGTGCAATAAATTCGATCACACCATTCACAAATGTAGGGTGAAGAATTCCACCCATACTTTTCCGGGAATACTTGTACATCCATTTCCGATCAGTGGCCATTTGAATGACTATCTGTATAAAATAGGGTATGAGTTAATTTGACATTTTTTGGTTCTGGAGACAGTGCATAAGTTTCATAGTTATACAATTTGACATTTTTACAATTGCGTAGGTTTCATGATTTAATTTCACAGTGGCTGATTAATCAAGCAAACACAAGCTGAGATAAAACTGAAAAGGAGCTGATTAAAGAATAATGCAAATACAAGCTTACCTTGGTACAGGAAAGGAATAGCGCCTGGAATTAGAGCTCAAAGGAGATGAAGAGCTCGAGCCTCTGGACTTAGAGCTAAAAAAAAGAGGAAGAGGAAGAGCCCCTGGACTTAGAGCTCCAAGGAGAGGAAGAGGAAGAGCTCAGTTGCGGCAAGGGTGGAGAGATCATGGATTTACAGGTCCGGGACTTAAAAGAGGAAGAGCTCCAACACTTAGAGGCTTAGAGCGGTCTTAGAGAGGAAGAGGGTCGAGAGATCCGGGACTTAGAGCTCAGTTGGGGCAAGAGTTCAAATGGGGCGACTGGGCATAGTGTTTGAAGAGTTACACGATATAAATTAGACTGAGATGGGGTGAGCTGAATGGGAAGAAAGATATTGGAGGTATTTCCATCGGTTTACCGTCGGAAATGCTGGTGTATATTATCTAAATGTAGTTACATTTTTAGAGCGTACCCAAAGTGTACGCAGCTAAAATTTTGTACCTGAACCGAAATAAAAAGAAGAGACATCTTACAAGTACTATAGTACTTATGCAACATCCTAATGAAATTGACAAGTACAGTAGTACTTTGCCCAAAAAAAACAAGAAGAGACATCCTACAAGTTAAATGAGAAGATCCTGAGTAGAAATCCTAAGAAAATTAATAAGTACTTGAGTACTTTGACACATCCTACAAATTATATGACATCTGAATAATTAGGTTAAAACATCCTAAGTTAAGGGTACAAACAGTCCAATGACATCCTACAAGTTAATGCGAATGTTCTTATATTATTACAAAACATTATCCTTTTGCAAGAAAGTAACACAGTTTATGGACGATGATCCTCTTCCACACCAGAATTGCCCTTGGATGGTTGAGGGTTCTCTCCCCCACCGGCATTGCCCTCCGATGACCCCTCCTACAGAGCACAGAAACCGGTAGTTACCACAAGTTTTAATTATAATATTGTTCTCCTGTCATTTCTTATGTTAGCAACAGAAAAGTGCTTACCGGAAATTTTGGGGGCTCTATTCCTTGCCCTCGGAAGAGTTGCGCAAAATAGTCCCTCGTGAACTGACTATTCTTTTTAATCTCTTCCATATCTGCTCTGTGGCGCTGCTCTTGTGCAGCTAGCTCAGCAACAAAGAAAGTATGTTCCGCCCTAAGTAACTCTGCGACCTCCTCTTTTGTGTATTTCCTTTTCGAATCTTCAGCGGAGGTAGCTGTGCTCTTTGTAGGCTCTGATGGGGCACCCTCCATTGTCTCCAAGACTCTGGTGAGTTTGCTGGTCCTACTCTTGAATCCAAATCCGAATAGCCTCCCTCGCTTGTCCTCCCCGTTCACAGCGATCTCCTAAATTTCCTCATCGTCCATCGTATCCCCGTCGAAAGCCTTAAGCTCCAGGAATTCTTTCTGCCACCATTGGAACAAAACTTGTAAGATAAAAAGAAAAAGAAAAAGAAAGATGCATTCCAACACATCTCAGCAGCTTAGTACACTATCAATGAACTTATATAAAAGAAAACTGGTGAGTTGGACAGTAAGGCTTAGCACCGAGCCATTTTAGGTAGTACAAGCAACAATTGCAAGAAAAAAAGAACTTTAAATATACAAACAAGTAAATTATGAGCACATCTTCTATAGGTCACTCCATTTTGTCAGTATCAATTTGTTCAATTACAACAAGTATATATTTAATTTTTATCCTGGTTTGTATGATATGTTGTAATTACAAGTGTCACTACAGGAGATCAAACTGATAACTCAGAGATCAGTTACAAGTGTCACTACAGGAGAATTAACATTTTACCAGTTTGGTTTTTTTTGCTAACACAGTATAGATTTTTTATATTTTATATTTCTTTTCACTTAAAATGTCTCAACTGTTTGAGCTTTTCTTTTGTTTTACATTGTAAGTAGAGGGTGTCTGTGACTTCAATCAATATGTTCAAATAGGGGACTTCAACCAACACATCTCAAAACTGTATATTAAATACTTACCGCTGCCTTTTCCGCGTTCTCGTTCACGTATTTCTTTCCTTGTGGTGTATCACGCATGTGGGTTCGACCAAAGACCTCCTTCGGCCCAACCGGTAATCCCTTCTCAGAAATCTGAAATTTGTAACAGGAATGTATGCAGAGGAAGTTAATAAGATTCAAGGAACGGAAATTCGCTAAAGTAAATTTAATGTATTTTTCATTACCAAAACTTCCTTGTGCCGATACATACTCCTGGAGCCAGTCACGTGATGCACCACTTCTTTACCTCCTTTAATGCGGTTTGTACGGTTGGTGGCTGATGCATTGACAAACTTATCCTTCGACCAAATGAGAACCAAACCCTTCCAGTACTCCGAGTTCTTGCACCATTTAGGAGGATAGTCTATCCATACCTCTTTTTCCTCTCCATATTTTCTCGTGAGCCACCTTCTCGTTTCCGCCAGTTCCCGCATATATGCCTCTGCCGCTACTCTCTCAAATACATCAATACACCGCACGGTGTCTTCCTCAACCTCCCATGAATACCTCTAGAGGAACTGTTTTAGAACGAGCAGTCTTGTCTGAGAGGGAAACATGTTCCAGCTCCGGTAAGGTCCGGGCAAGTTCCATAATGTAAGAAGCCTAATCATGGTGATTATCTTTGTGCACTTGGGTGATGACATGAACTCAGCATCACCAACGACCACCAATTCTGGTCTGTCCTCTGGTGGCACCGAGTCACGAGGCCTTGCAAGACTCCGCCCACACCTCACATTGGTGTTTCCCTTACTTCTTTTTCTTTTCCTCCCGACAGCTGACGCTTGAGCTGCCGACTCATTGAGCTCTAGCCCGCTTGCATCAAGAGCTTCAGTAATCCCACTGAGGGGACGACGGCGTAAGCACCTCCTACTGCCATCGTCATCCAGTAATGCGGGATGTGGGCTAGACTCATCTTCGGTGTATTGCATTCCAGATGCATCCTCTTCTTGCACAGTACTTGCCCGCTGGTCGGACAGCGAGGGTTCAGGCAGTGCATGGGCAGATGGTGACTGGGATCGAGTCGGCGAGAAATCAGGATGCCTGATCGGGGACAATCATAGTAATTTATAACCTCCACTACTGCACATCTGTCTGCATATTTTTTTACCTTTACTGGAGTTTAAAATAAAAAGACAAAAGTTATTGTATGTTACTAGAAAAGGACAAGGTAAATAAATTATCTATCACTATTTTATTATTTATTATTAAATATGATATGATATGAGATGGCTTGTCACTGTAGTGGAGGTTATACATGTGTTTCAAACTGCCCCTTCACTTTTTAGTAAGAGTAGGACTTTTAGTAAGAGTGTCCTTGTTCCAAGGAAATGTGTACACATCCATGACAAAGGGAACAAATTGAACACAGTTGCAAATTGCTCAAGTGGAGAGGGGTAATTTAATCCTTGTTAGCATTTATTTGTTCACTATTCATCCGTTATTTTAGAAAAAATAACACCAGTAGTATTTATTTAAGAGAGAGAGATTTCCGCCAGATTGCAATAATTAATCAAATATTACATGAACAATTACAAGAAATCCATTTCTGAAACATTAAACCCTGTTAATTTTAAACCCATTTCTGAAATCCCATTTATGAAATCCATCGGACTAAACTCCCCATTGAACAAGTTCTTCTCAAAATTAACCAAGGTAACATAAATAAATCTGAAAGAGCGGACTAACTTACCAGATGGCTGTCGATCGATGGAGCGAGGACGGCGCTAGGGTTTAGGTCTTTGGTTGCGGTACACAAAAGAGCGAGTGGCGGCGCCCTCTTTCTTCTCAAAGATCGGGATGACTGGCGGAACGATGGAGAGGCGCCAATTTGGTTAGATCAGGAAGGGAGAATATGGATCGGTTTTTGGGAGGATGGAGAAGGGGAGAGGAGTGTCGAGTGAGTTTTTGAAGAAAATCGCCAAGTCCGGGCTCACTTCAAGGAATCCAGATATCTGAAGGAGGGGTATCCTCTTCAATATGTGACCGCTACTCACCGCAATATACGGTTTGATATATGCTATCAGTCGCTTTGAGATTCGGGCTTCTGTAGGGGTCAGTATTATTTGGGCTTATTGATTTGTGCAATGTTAAAAGAACGGTTTGGATCCCTTCATTTGTAAAGGAATGTACAACTGTACCAAAAGCACCGCAATACATCTCTGTATCGCATTTACTAACTTTGCCAACCCAATTGAAATAATACAAACGAATGGCTCCAGTGAAGATCAGGACGCTACATCACCGATCAAAAGGCTAAAATTTAACTTCCTTTCTGTTTGGTAATGCATGTACATAAATTATTTAAAAAAAATGTCAAAAATGAGAAAGTGATTTTTTTGTGATTTTATGGCCAAATCAAATTTACAAATGTCAATTTTGTACAATTTAATTATTATTTACTCATTCAAATTGTTCAAAACAATGTGGACCATTAATTTCCTTATGATCATTAATGGTCGATTTGCTGAAAAATTACATCTAGTTTTTTTTTTAAATGATCAACAAAGAACATGAAACCTTAAGAACATAAAAGTCAAGGAGGCCGGATACTAGAAAGCCTCGATCCAAAGTAAACTATTTACGGCCATACGATGCTGCTATATTGTTTCGCTTGGATGGATCATTAAATGGATCTCGATTTAGCTCAAATTTTAATACAATCAAATCAATGCAACACTCTTTCATTTGAACGGTTCCGATCGATCAACGAATGCAATTTCGTCTTCGTTCCTTCACTGATCCACACAACAGGGGTTCAAGTCCTATGTACATTGAAGTATGGCACAAGTGATTGATGCATAATGCATTATGTTTTACAATATCAACACCTCACATTATTTTTACTAATGCATTATCAATGTTCAAGAATTAATTTTATTGTCATATTAACCTTTATTAATATCACCTACATATATTACCAATTTTTCAACAAATTTTAATTGAATCCCACTTATGCACCATATTTATAATATATATATATTAATCACAACAGTAAATACTAATTACCTATAATTCACAAACTTAAAATTACTAACTGAATTATTTAATATCTTACGACTTTCTTAATTTGTAAGCAATTTCAAGTCAGAAATCAATTCAACTGCAGTTAAAAAGTTTCAATGTAATTAAAATTATATTGGCGCCTTCATTTTTCAAAACATCTTCTTTCATTGGGTCTTTGATCCGGACAGAGTAGTTTAGACTATAAACAGCGCAACAAATTACATAAATTGAAGGCTGCCCTTATGTTTAATACGCTGCACGAAGCAAAAATTGATCTGTCCTTTCCCCAAAATTTTGCTTTCGCTCCTTAGGCTCCAGATTATTTTCAGTGAATTCACATCCCCTGGTACCGTAATAGCAAACTTTTAACATTCACTGGATCTGGACCGTTTATTTGATCTTGACACGAATCTCAAAGCCCAATAATAGTTCTCCCGTAGCTAGAACGGATCTCAAAGATGCTGAGAATTAATCTCAACCCGTAAATTGAATGGAATCTTTATAGTAACTGAGAGGAGAGCTGATACGATTTCATTTCCCCCCAAAAAATCCTCTTATTAGTTTACATGACCCATGACCCGCCTGCTCTCCCACTCATTTCCCCTCTTCCGATCACAATTGGCCCGCCTCCTCTCCCACTCATTCCCCCCCCCCCTTCTGATCACAGTTCGACCACATCCCCCCTCCTCCCCTCACTTCCCCCCCTTCTGAGAGGAAATTGGTAAATCAGAGTTCGCCCGCCTCCTCTCCCACTCATTCCCCCCCCCCTCTACCTACCAGGTCACCTCTAAGTTTGCCTCCTTATTCTCATCTTAGATCACTTATCTAGAAGCTTGGATTCTCGGAGTCGACAGCCATCCAATAGTCGGACCGGTACATTTAGATCACGTATTTCACA
Source organism: Carex parvula (assembly GCA_025461045.1). NCBI lineage: Eukaryota > Viridiplantae > Streptophyta > Magnoliopsida > Poales > Cyperaceae > Carex > Carex parvula. Next base: position 4,000 of record JAJGRW010004036.1, on the reverse strand, counting down.
TTAAGGATTAATTTTTTGTTCTTTTAAGGTTTAATTTTTGTTTACTTATTTCGCTTGAAATTTACCAAATTTCTAGAATAGTCGGGGCACACTCAATTTGTGTTGAACAAACTGTCTTTTTACACAAAACATTGAACCGAGTCAAATTTGAGAGTGATAGTGAATTTAAGAGTGAAAAAGTTAAAACTGGCATACTGCTTATGAGTGTATTGTATACTGCTCTAAAATGAAAATTTGAGAGTGTATTGTATTGCTTATGAGCACATCTTTGTTAAAATTGGCATACTGCTTATGAGTGAAAATGTTAAAACTTGAGAGTGATAGTGAATTTGAGAGTGTATTGTTATACTGCTGTTATAACAATGCAGTGATATACCCCATCTTTTTTCAATATAGTGTACATGTATAGTCTTTTTTCAAAACTGATAACAATGCAGTTCTATAATTAATAAGTTCTTACTTATTAGAGTCTGCTACAATAATATATAGTAATAAGATAATAGCATTTTGAAAGTCTGCATTTTCAGTCTCATAGCATGACATTTTCATCCAATAGTCGGAGCATGACATTTGCAAAGGAACAAATAGTCGGAGCATGACATTTTCACTTTCCTTTTACACAAAACATTCGCAAAGCATGACATTTTCACTCTCAAATTCCAACAATGAGTACATACCCAGTTCAATGTAACAAGAAGCTTGGGAGTTCACAATTGTTCTTATTAGGAGTATACAGCATATTTATTAAATTACTATGGTATGTGGAGTATTTCCCATTTCGCAGGTTATATGATATAGCTGAGGTTCGTGAGGGGTAAAAGAGGAAACTATTATTTTCTATTAGTGCTCTTACTTTTGCATTAATCACCCTTAACAATGCATGTTTCACTATCAAATTCACCGTCATCTTCATGATCGTGCGATACAGTCACTCGTGCTTGGAGATTGATGTCAAATTTGAGAGTGCCAGTGAATTTGAGAGTGGAAATGAATAGTCAGAATGAAATGTTATGCTCATCCAATAGTCGGAGCATGACATTTGAGAGTCACAAATTTCAAATTCACTCTCAAATTCACTATCATATCATGACATTTTCACTTTATTTTTACACAACGTTCTCAAAGCATGACATTTTCACTCTCAAATTACAACAATGAGTACATACCCATTCCAAAAGCCAAAGTGGCACATATTATGTTGATTTCACCTTTGGTACATTGATTTTGCACATAAGTCCTTTGCATGGAATCCATGCTTCCTTGGTAAAACTCTGTCGTATGCCCCAAATCATGTATAAAGAAAAAGAAGAAAGAAATTACTAACAAAAGAAGCTTGGGAGTTCCATGTTTTTGTACCCCCTCACTGCCATGAAAAAAGATAAATAAAAAATAACATACCCAACTCATTACAAAAAGGGGTGATATTTCCAGTAAGTGTTGCAATCCGGGGGTTTAGCTTGTTAGTCTAGCATTTGAAGTTCCTTTTTCAACCAAATCTCTCTAAAGTTTGGCAACAAGCTCAATTATTGTTAAGCTTAATTTTTTATGGGTACACTACAAAATTTATCTGAATTATAATCCAGCAGCTTAGTTTCCTTTTCATTCAAACACAGATGGCCCCAAGGAAACCTGCTATATCAAGAGCAACATCAACAACAAAAAATTAGGGAGAAAGCGTAAATCACAGGCACTACTTGAGCTTGGCGAGGGTTCAAATGCTACGCCAGATGGTGAAATTACACCAACCAAACCCGTAAAGAAAAGGGGACGAGGCCCGGGGATCATCAGAAAATCAACAAATGTAGTGGAAGACAGACCAATAATCTGGCCAATTTCCTCTTGTGAGTTTACTTGTGTAGAAAAACCAAAGGAAATAACAACAGCCATCACTAGGTATTGTTGTTTTTCATTTTTACAAAAAAATACAACCATTTAATCCCCTAAGTCATTTTCTGAAACCACCACTTTTCTATCACAAGGCTTGCCCTGAACCATATGCCTGGACCATTGAGAAGTTTCCACGCCTTCGATGATACCACGAAAAATGACATCGAATTTGAATTTCTAGGTAGTCTCCTTTTCTTATTATCTTCCATTAGTAGTATTTTTTTTATTTATCCAATTCCTGCAAGGCCGTTCCATTTCAGAACTGTTATCATTGACAAAAGAAACTGACTTGTATGTCAGAACTGTTATAGTTTCAGAGCTGTTATAGTTTCCACGCCTGTTTCATTTCATTTCAGGACTGTTATTTCCGAACTGTTATAGTTTCCACGCCCGTTTCATTTCATTTCAGAACTGTTACTGTAAAAAAATCTAAATTTTACATATCGCATGTCTCTGAATTTAATAACATGTAACCCTGCTAATGGATACGTGTCTTTTTTTTTAAAGGAGCAATTTAGATATCGTGATGGGGAAGATGTCCAGCTGTGTCGGAAGTTCTGGAGGCAATAGCGGCAAAGAGGTACAGCGGGGAGCTACACGAGGCAAGGAACAATTGCATAAAAAAATTCGGTAGAAACATACCGTCATGGAAGAAGTCTGTTCCACATTGGTGCCTAACCCACGCATACTGGCACGATTTGGTCGACATCTTTGACACAGATGAATGGCAAGAAGTGAGTAAACAAAACCATGATAACCGCACTACATCTGGACTGACGGTCTCTCACTATGCTGGATGTGCAAGTGCACACCAGCATTTTGGTAAACTGGTGAGTTTCAATGAACATTAATTCAAAATGAAACTTAATGTGTAATTTACAGCATCATCTGACTTGTTTATTCATTTTCATGTGGAGAAAAACTTAAAAAATGGAGAACATCCAACAATGAGGGAACTTTACATCCATCTTCATTGGTCGTCGAGACAATGGCAAATCACCCATTGAGACCCAACTGGAAGCTGTCAAGCCGGTTCAGTCTGGACCAGCGGAGATTACTGATGACAATGGGTAATGGACCCAAATACAGAGGAGATTCCCCGTGTAATTGAAGAGTTGGATGTCAACTGCTTGCAATTTCCCAACACAAGAATCACAAGCAGTTTACGTAAGTGCCCTATGTACATTAATTTGCTGAATCTGAATACCTAAGTGCAAATGTTGTTGGTTTGCTGAATTAGATGAATTTGCACTATGTACATTTCATAATTTGATGATTTACATCCTTGTGCTGATAATTTGATGAATTTACATTAATATGCTGAATTTACATCAATTTGCTGAATTGAAATTAAGAGCTAGGGGATAATTAGATATCTAGGTGTTGAGGGTAAATAAGAATTAGAGAACTCTTTGAGGATATGTGAGAAATTAACACTTTTTTGGTTGCCTACTGTTTGAGGGTATGTGATAAATTAGATCTCACTACTAGAAGGGCAAAACTGCAAACTGGCTCGGCAAGGTGCTGGTACCAGAATCGAGTCTCACAAAATACAAACTGAACCAGTTCTGATGCATATCAATTTTTACTGATTTTGTTGCTACTGTTTGAGGGTATGATAATTAGATCTCACTACAAGAAATTTATTCATTACATAACAAGGTCAAAATAACACATCTTTTATATTGCTCATATGGTGCAAACTCATAGGAAAAGGTGAACGACATGATGGCTGAGGAGGCCCATGGCGACATGGACGAGACCACCATGTCATGTCCTGCTGGCGGAGCAAGCCATGGTAGGGTGCTAGGATTTGGAATCATGGTTGATGGGAAGGCGCAAACAGCAACCAATCGATCCAGGCCCAAGCACACAGCATCTTCGTTACTATTTTGGAGTGACAACCAATGGAGGCAGAAGCTTCTCTTGCACGGAAGTACAATCCCTCTTAGACATCAGTGATCGCCGTCAAGCTGAGATAGGGCTGAGATGAAAAAGAGAACTAGCATCTTATCAAATGTGCATCAACCAATTATTCTCGATGTTTTGGGACAAGGGCCCAATCCACCGGTAATTTAACACCACTTGATGGCTAAATTAATTCCCTTATTTT